>JAGDQP010000813.1:0-43116 GCA_022664845.1 Lepisma saccharinum
TGAGCTAGCTGGTGGTAACAAGAAGTATTCGACGACGACGTTTATTTAAAGGAGTAAGAAATAAAAAGAGTTTCATATCGACGAAGAAGTATTTTCAAGTTATATATTTATTATTCAAGTCGACGATTATACATATTGCTAGTCACTTACTTTTTCATTACAAACTTTAAGTGTACATTGATTTTCATGTAGTAATAGTTGTATGAGTATTATTATTAGTAGTAGTGATAGTAGTAGTTGTAGTAGTAGTATTGGTAATAATAATATTAGTAGTAGTAGCAGCAGTTATAATTGTAGTAGTAGTGGTTTGTTAAAAAACCTTAGGTAAACTTTATTTTGTATGAGCCGTTTTAGTAACTTTGACTTAGGCCCGTCACGAGTGCAATGATTATTAAAATCCACAAACATCCATGCCCTAGGCGAGATTCGGGCCCGTGATCTTGAGGACGTTGGACTAATACCTCAGAAGTAGTTGTAAAGTGTAATATAGATTTATAGTAGTGGCAGTAGTGGTAATAGTAGCAGAATTAGTAGTAGTTGTTGTAGTAAGAGTAGTGAGACTGTTTTTGTTTGCAAACTAGTACGAATTATCTTCTATATAATATAAGATTGAAAACCTGTGTGTATGTTTAAACGCTATACACTTCCACACACCGTGGAACACAATTTTCACACATATTCCGCAGGATCTAGAAGGATTAACTACCGCTGTTGCCATAATTCCCCAAAGGGATCAAACGAGATGAGGTGGAGGGATCAACTCGGAAATTCCTTGAGCTGGAAACATGATATTTGGTATGAAAATTCTTTGTTGCAATTCATTAAAAACGACTATATCTTAGTTTTTCGGTTCGATACTCCACGGTAGGTGAGGGGGCATAAACCTCTTAAGGAGAGGAATATGAACACTCGAAAACTGTTAAACCTAGAAACCTTAAATTTCTTAAGCGTGTTCCTTAGGACAAAGAAGAATTAATGACAATGTTAAAAGTCACCTCTCCCACAGGGGGTGAAATTTTTAACCAAATTAGTACAACTGTTAGTGTTGCTAACATATTTAATCGATTTCGCACCAACAGACGGGTCAATCAGTTAGTACCCATGATGCATTGTGAACTGTTCTAAACAGATGAGAAATCGCCCTTTTAAGTTTGAAGAATAAATTGCATCCGTAAAGCATCATAATCCAATTTAAATGGATCATATTTTCTATTCAAAGTGCGAGCGTTTTGTTGGAAACCAATCTTTTCGATTCAAATACAATAATTTTGGATGAAATCACTTTCCAATAAAAAAAAGTGAAAACTTCCGCTCTTCTGATTCAGTGTGCAGATTGTAGAATTCTGATGCATAAGAAAATAAACAGCGCGTGTTACATGCGTTATATGCATACATGGGTAAGACATCCTTCGACGAAATCCAGCACTGCATAATAAACACAGGACAGGAACTTAGACCTTTGCTTTTGAATTTTTTATATTTATTCTCATCCGTTTAACATGCACTGTACATTTTCTCCACCTTTCGCTGCATGATATGCAGCTATAAATTGAGAAGTTTCTGGAGATTATGTAATAAATGTATTCCGCTCTAGCCTAATGATTTAATGAATAAAACTCAGGTTTCGTTGTACAACCTGAATATGTTGTAACTTTCGTTTAATGATTCATTCTTTTGAATCCTTCACCTCAACTTGTCACTAACAAAAGCAGTACCTATCAAATTTCGATATATATCAAAGTTTCACCTCATTTTCAGCAGTTGTATTATTATTAGAATATTCATTCAGCATATCAGGAAGAAAATTGGGAGCTTTCGGAAAAGTTCAGCTGAACACCTAAGATGTGTAACAAGGAAGTAATGGAATAGACGATAAATTGACAATACTTGAGACAAGAAAAAGATAGAACATTGTTTATTCAGAGTTTACCTATCGAGGGATGCAATTGAAACCATGGAGAGTGTTTGCCCATTGGGTATCCCAAATTCTCATTAACTAACTTCCTAATTATGACTATTATTTCTATACAGCATCTAAAAGTCTTTAATGTGTACTTACTGTTGGTTGAAGATTAACAATAGATCCCAACAAATACTGCAACAGAGGAGAAACTGAATCAATTCCAAGAGCGCGACCTGCAGGTGCTGGTGGCAAATAAGCAGTTTGGAGAGATTGAACACTTTGTGCCCGTTGAATATCCTGCAAAGCCTGTAAATTGGATAACATTTGTAATGCTTGTAAAGTCTGAAGTTGTCGAAGTGCGAGTAGAGTTTGTTGAGGACCTCCAACTCCAAGCAGCAGTTGTAAGAATGCTCTATCGCCATCTTGCAAGTTGTACGTTCTTGGGAATAAGTGTGGTCCTGTGCTTGATGGCAAATTGGGTGGTGTTTGCTGCCTTTGGATTATGTCCTGAATGCTGTTTACTCTACCACCCCGTTGATGATTTTGAACTACATCTTGCATGTTGTTGTTGACCCCTTGAAGTCTCTGAATGGCATCTTGTATACTGTTTATTCCTTGATATCGATTTGGCTTGTGTGAAAATACTGATACTTTCGAGTCTTTTATGTCGTCTAACTGTAGTTGAGGTTTACAATAACATGAGTAAGGTACAAGAATAACAGTAACAACTGACACTACAAATGACGTCATCTGGAAAAAGAAAATATGAACAATATATAGCAAACATTACTTTCTAGATCTAAATTACAGTTTGAAATTAAAATTCTAAATACGATCACATTTAGCAAGTTTATGATTTCCATAGAAATAAACAAGCAATAAAGGCGAAATTGTTGCATGTTTTAGTATTTTTCCTATTTTCGGAAAAACAATTTGTGCAAATGCTTAAGAAATTGTGGAATCTAGTTGTTACAAGCAAGAAGAATGATACTCAATTAATTACAGTATATGTTTTTAAAATATGATATTATATGCATACAATGTAATAATGCATAATGTAATGTTTATATTGTATATTTTATGTACCTTAAATTACAGAAAGAAGATTGAATTAAGTCCCTTGGGATAATAGAATGTAGCAACAGCACATCAAATTTAAGCAAAAATTATTATTGTTGTTTACTGAAAAACTTACTACCAGAAAAAATGATTTATTAATAAAAATTAATTTGCTGAGAATGAATATGATGTATTACTGCAATCGAACTGAAAGAAATTGTGTTCTTACCGCATTAATTAAACATGCTTTATCTCCGAAAAGAGGCTTCTTTCAGCAGTATGTTGACTTACATTATTTCCTTGTTCTGTAGACAACGTTTCGACCCTAAGATATTGGATCATTCGAAGAAAAACAAGGTGAGTTAACTCTTTATAGGAGTTAACCGAAGATTAGTATGAATAAAAACTATCACAAACTGTTGGAGATAACTTAACGAATCCAGAGCTGACTTATAGAGTGTGGTCCACCTCTCGCGATTGCAGACAGTTCCTGTTTAGAGCACCTGATGTGCGGAAGTGAGGGTAAGTAGCTGCATGTGTTCGTGCGAAAGTAATCGGTCGGGAGTGTTGGTGTACCTGAGGTTACCTTTTCTAAGGAGTTAGGCCACCAAGAAACCGATCGGTGGCCTGTAATATAGTGGAAGTTTGTACTAGTGTTCCTAGCGTTGAAGACATACAGTGCTTTTAATATATTTAGTAAAAGTGCGCAGTGTATTTCCGTGTTGGAATGCTTAGACAGTGTCCCTTCCTGCAGAGTAAACAATAGTAAAATAATAGTGTGAGTGTAGTTTCAAGAAAGTGTGGTTGGGGTAAGTAAAGTTAACTGTATCCTATTGTGAGTGCAACGTGGTATCAGCTGAGTGAAAAGTGATTATGATTTAGCGAAGTATCCCCATTGTTCTTGGGGGAACAAGTGTGCTGAAGGAGTACTTCACGAACTAATAACATAAAGCAGTAGTTTCGTCAGACTCAGTGTAAGGTGAGTTACTGCTCATCAGGGAGTGTGTGACGTAAACTAAAGCCCGGTATTCGCGTGTGCAGTTGTATTCTGACTATTCTGCGTGAGTGAATAACTAAAGAGTGAGTGCATGTTCTAAACGGTGCGGTAAGTAACTTACTGGTGATAGGTGCAATGATGAGAGTGAGTGTTTAATATATAAGCAAATCATCCTCAGAACAAGTAGGTGACTGACAGAAACAGCACAAGAGCCAACAATTACAGTCGCCACTTGCTACAACCTTCTCTGAGAACCCAGAGAAAAGGGACTACTAACACCGGACTGAAACAACATAAGAGCCGATCATTTAAAATGCACTTCTAGTCGCGTCCTCGTGAAGCCTCGTCACACTCCACCAACCGAGGATTTACTTCTCTAAAGAAGGGTAAAGGAAGGGAACGTGAAACTTCACATTCAAACGGGTTAGTGGGTAACACTCGTAAAAAGTCAATTCTCAATGACACTCAGACTGGAAACTAGCTAGCTGAACCTACTCAGCGAGATCACTCGAGAGCTAAGATACAGTTTCACCAGACTGGGTCATCACCCACAACCACGCATTGGACGACTAATATAAGGCATCAGACTGATACAGCAGAAATAATTTATATGAAATGTAATATATTATACTAGAAAGAACATTCGAGTACTTGAGAAAACCCGAAGAGGGAGAACGCGATCACCCAAACGTAAATAAACATGAAGCATAGCAAAGAAAATGATGTAAAGTAAAACGAAGAAAAAGAGGGGGGAGAAAGAGAGAAAGGATTCTCCGCCCCTGAGAACGACCCACCCCACAGCCTAGAAAAGTGCCCGAGTAGCGTTAACCTCCAAGAAACCGGTAATCAGACTGGAAGCGAAAAGCTAAAGATTATCAATAGTCACGCTTAAAACTCAGAAAATTAACCTTTAACGTAAATATGTGGCACAACGACATATCGTGGAACACATTAAAGCATAACACTGCGAGGACATTTAAAAAGTATTTCAACTATACAACAAATCTTATACTACAGTAGGACCTGTTACGGTTGACTACACCAGTGGCATTCGTCGTATTCTGGCACAAAGAGAAGGAGAAAGAGAAAAAGTTCTAGTGAACTACCTATCTGCCAGAAGACAGTTACATTGTCACCTAGTGTTCAAGGTCACTGTAGTGAATGTACCAAATTTCAATAGCACGAGTTCAACCCGTTCATGAAAGATTAAAGTATAACCCAAAGCATTGGTCAATTTAGAATAATCAGGTTACGTGTATTCACTTTAAAGAAAGCAAAGTTACGGTTCGTAGCAATACTTGCATTACACACAGCAGTTTGCCTTCAAAACATAACACCTTCGTGAAAAACGCATAACTTATTCAAATCTAAAATATTGAGCGAGTTACTTCTACTTATTAAAGCTTTCGCAATGAAAATTTATAAACCCTTTTTACTCATAGCTTTTTCAATAAAGTAACATATTTGGTTTAGCTACGAACACACAGAGTAACATTTTGTTCTAGGGGTATTTCAAATTTACTCTGGGGGAAAAAGGTTATTTCTGACAAAGTAAGAAAATACACATTATAATTAACATGAATCTGCACATTTGAAACCAGTTGGAGAGAAATAAGGTTTCACAAAAGAGTTCACATTTAGCAATTCAAGTCAAAATTCTTATTTTTCGAAATAATTTGCAAATGGCTCCTTTTTATATGAACATGACTTCGCATAAGTTCAGTTATAATAAACAATTCGAAATTCTGACAATTTCTTGAACACTATATGAAAATTTACAGTAGAAGTTCGGGCAGTTCCATTAAAAGCACTTTTCCAATGAGCTCCAAACAGTAAGCAACTCAAGTACAAGGCAGATAGAGTGAAGCTCTATGCACCTGATATCTCATAACAAACAAATTTCAATGTTGGAACAAAATTCTGTAATAATGGTTTCAATTCTTTATACATGATTAATTTAAATAAGTCTTATGATCGTGCCAGTTATGAAAATATTCTACGGTAAAATTTATCATATCATGTCAACGATCGAAAGAAAACCAACGCTATCTATCACTGAATGTAGGTACTAAACCTTTACCGTAGGAAAAACTAAAGTGAGCTTTTTCTGAAATCAACATATTTTTTGCAGAAGTAGCTCCCACCAGGCGCTTCCCCAGGTGGCGGATAGGGAAATGCCGACCAGATATGGTGGGTACCGGAAATATTCCGGGGCGGAACAAAACCAGTGCTGTTGCCTTGCAGTTAGTAGTACAAAAGCTAGGCGAAGATAACACCTAATAAAAATATCATGGTGATGGGAAGCAGCATCACCATTACCTCTCTGAGGCTGAAGATGAATGACATCGGAAAGGCTCAGAGATGGACAGAGGACGACATCTTGAATGTCTACCTTTACTGCGAGGTCGTAGAGCTGACAACTCTACACCGCTAAAACATGTCAAGAAATAGTAACAGATGGTTCATGGATTCTCCTGGGGTAAAATATTCCGGAGAAAAACTAGTTCTTCATTCGGATCTCCGGGCGGGGACTGCTTCAGGGGTCTCCAAGAACAGGATTAAGAAAGACCTTAGAATAGGAACGTGGAACGTACGAACATTATACCAAACGGTCGCTCTTCAGGTGGCGGTATGCGAGACCAAGAAGTACGAGCTGGACAAACTAGCGATACAAGAAGTTCTATGGGAGGGTCAAGATAGCATCCCACAGGGCAAGTACACTTTCTACTACGGGGGAACACAGTCTCACGATTTCGGAACAGGGTTCCTCATTAAGAATAGTATCCTTCAGGCGGTTCAGAATATAGAGTTCGTAAACGAAAGACTATCGTACGTTACGATACGTACTCGATGGGCAAGCACGGTTTTATTAAACGTCTATGCTCCGACCGAGGTGGCTACTGATAACGACAAAGATATATTCTACGATGAGCTAGAAAGGTTGTTTGACCGATTACCGAAGTATAATTCGAAAATTGTGTTGGGTGATTTCAATGCAAAGGTAGGGAGGGAAGAAAAATATAGACCTACTATAGGCAAATACAGTCTTCACGAAAAGACCAACAACAATGGAGAAAGACAAGACTGATAACTTTCGCGATTTTGAAAAACCTACTGGTAAAGAGCACGTACTTAGAACACAAAGACATACACAAATACACATGGGTATCTCCGGACGGCAAAACTCTCAACCAGATCGATCACGTATTAGTAGACAGACGAAGACACACCAACATAATGGATGTTAGGTCGTACAGAGGAGCGGGAGTGACACCGACCATTAATTAGTGATCATAAAAGTAAGGTAAAAGTTATGCATCGCGATCAGAGAAAAAAAGTTGTCAAAACAACTGAAATTCGAAGTAAAACGTTTAGATAATCCGAGGATTAAAGCAGATTATCAACTCGAACACTCAAATAGGTTCGAAATCTTAGCCGACTCGAATAATAAATATGAAATTGATGTAAGTAAGATGTGGGAGGCAATTCGTGAAACAATTAAGAGCGCAGCGAAGGAACGTGTAGGTGGGAAGAAACAACAGGAAAAACAAACCTTCGTTTGAAGAATGCCTTAAGCTTTATGAGGAACGAAAACAAGCAAGGTATCGATGGCTAAGTAATAAAAGCGAAGCAAATACCAACCACTACAGTAATGCGAAAGAAACGCCACACTCAGGTTCAGAAACAAAAGCGTGAATATCTGACGCAGAATATTCAGGAGATTGAGGAAAACGGGAAGACAAATAACGTACGAGATCTATACAAAGGGGTAAACTCGTTAAGAAAAGCTTACCAACCGAGGTTAGGAATGATTAGAAGTGAACTAGGAGCTCTTCAGGCGGATCCGACTAAAATTGTCGATGTGTGGAAAAGCCTGCTTTTACTCGTTAGCCACGTTGACGTCTTCTCACTAACGAGGACACGCCCCTTTCACTACCTACGATGACTATCGAAATCCGCATCAAACAACACTGTTAACAGATCCTGATTTCTAACCAGAGAGACCAAATTACACTCTAAAAAAAATCAAATTACGACAATTCCCTAACATGAAGAAATTAGAAATATTAAGGAAGATGATTTAAATTAATAATTATTCACGAGCAAAGCCCTACTCTGGCGGGAAGATCTGCTAATAAAAAAAACAACATAACTAGGATGAATCATTTATTCTTGTCCAATTATAAAGAACGACACTGATTATGCAATCAGTTGATCGGTAATACACGGAAGTAGTTCAAGAGAAAATAACTTTACGCCAGAAAAAAGAAAACGATAATATATACCTTTGCTCGAAAAGTGATAAGCGATGGTCAAAGAGTACTAATGATCCGGAGATCAGCACAGTAAAATTCCTTCCCTTTTGAAGCTATAAACGAAACAAAACTGTCTAAAATAGAATACAACGGAACGGAACTTCAAGGTCGTTACAAATATGTGTACCGGTGAGTGAATTATAATTCTCGTTGTGTACAACTAGTGAGACAGCGGGTTATTGTGAGCGTATTGTGTGTGTACAAGTTGTGCAACAGGGTGTGCAGCTGTGTTTCCGGTACTATTGTGAGTGCGTGTGATCTAATTCCGTTCGTGTAGTGAGTCAGTTGTACATTTTTGTGAGCGTATTGTGTGTGATATATATATATATCACAGCCAAATTCGATCCACTTGTGATATATATAAAGAATTAGTGTATTTCAATGTAAGCATATATAAATGTATATTTCTTAGAACTGAGGTATAGCAATGTACATGTATGAGTGAATGAATATTAATAACTAAAAAGTATGAATGCATCACAATATATAGTGTATTTTATTTCTTAAGAACTTTTTTTCCAAAACACTTCCCCCAGAGACCCTCTACTGCGCAAAGGAAGTGACAGGGTCGTGTCGTAAAAAATGTATTGCCTTCCTACTTTTTGCAGGGTTTACACACTCTAGAAATTTTGTTTGAATTTGTTTGTCTTTGTGTGAGGGTAAGAAAAGCAGAATGCCGGATTTTTTTTAGACCGTGGTTGTCAGGTGAAGTTGCACATAGAGAACCTGTTGCTGGACCTTCTTCGCAAAGGGATCAAGGAGACAATGTTGCTGGGTCTTCTACACATTGTACACCAACAAAGAAGGATAGTGTAATTGGATAAGGGACAAAGTTAAGAAAGCAAACTGTGAAAATAGTAAAAAATGTACATAATTTTATTCGTGGTGTTGTGGGCAATAAAGGGGTATTGCCGAGCAAGAACATTAATAAATTAACGGAAGCGGCGACAGGTGTCAGTGAATCTACAATAAAAAGAATTTCAAAAATTGTCGATCCGGACAGTTACCAAACTCCAACAAAGAAGAAAGTGAACAAGTAGAAAGTTGAATTCGATAAGATTGACGATTTCACTCGACATTTATTACGGAAAACGATGTATTAATTCTACAAGAGCGGAACGTCACCTTCGGTAGAGCTGCTCACAGACGCAATCCGTAAGAAAACGTCTGGAACTAAGTATGAATTCCCATATAGCACTTCAACAGTATATCGACTATTTGCAAGCATGGGGTTTTCCTATAAGGTGGTAAAAAGAAAGTTTGCCAGGTCCTCTCACTTTCATCATTCCACCAATTCATCCCATCATCCGGCTTGAACCAAAGTTGCCTAAAGGTCTTCAAAACTAAATTCAAAAATTCATATATAATTAAGTCGTCTAATTATGTAAATCATTGGCCAGAACTTTTTTCGGTTGGGGGGTAACCAGACTCTATTTTCTGTTTCTGCCATATTTTTATACAGATTATGTAAAATATCTCTAATAATAACAATAATAATAATAACAATCACTAGGACTCATTTATCGACATATTACCCAGGGAAAACGGAAAACACCAGTCAGGTTCGCCGGCACCAGGAATCGAATCTGGGTCCTTTCAATTACAATTCAAGCATTACTGACAAACTCTTTCAGATCAACTTTATATTTCTTAATGAAGTTTTGACGAAGCGTTTATTTTTGGTGGAAGTAAAATTTTGTTTTTATGGAGGTTGGCAACGTCGTTCATCTGTTAATATTTACGATGCGGTTAGAAGCACGTACCCTGTGGGTTGTTAAAAGATTTTGTTTCAGACAAGGGACGAAGGTTCTTATATAAATATATATATATATATATATATATATATATATATATGTGTGTGTGTGTGTGTGTGTGTGTGTGGCTTTGGTCGAACAATGTATAACTATACAAGTAGCTACGCTCTGTTAACCTCCATAGCCTTCTACCATAAGTTTATTTTCAGGTACACCCTAGATGAAGATCCTGTTGAAGCACATGTCTGTGATCGATGTGTGAATGTATGAGTGCTTTGCATGATACAAACACTGCCTAGCAGATGGAATAACAAAGTAGAGTCAGTACAGACTTTTACCTGGGTTTCTTCACCCTTCTCGCATGTATGGTTTACCAGGTATACTATCAGTAGATTGAACCGATACAGGGATTTTTACAGAATATACATTAATGCATATTCTAGTTTTTACCCTTTTCTCAGAAAACTCCTCTCGCGTTTCTCTATCTTCTTGTTTCACCTTCTTTCCTCTCTTTTACACATTCCAATTCGCGGTAAACGTCTCCGAAAGACAGAACCGTAGCATCCACACCAGCAACAGATCCTTTAGTTGCATGTATCATGTGCATGCGGAGATCGCCAGTAGATATTGGAGAGCGGTCACTCATCAGGGCGGGACTTTCCGGGGACCCTGACAGTCAAAACATTTATTTCTTCTCGATTGCAGATTACCACGTACGTACAAGACGAGCAGATACCAGTTGAGCATCAATAAATAGTAACTGCAATGTGAGTTGTGCTGAGTGTAAAGATGAAACTAACTTTCATATGTTTTCCATAATAATAACAATCTCCTGTTGGTTGATTTCAAATTACTCCGATACTTGCCTGGTTGTTTTGCTAGTGGAGAGCCCGTAACTACCGTACAGGAAAATTAAGGGCATTTGAAACTTCAAAAATATTTTTACCTGTTGTAAATAATTTTTCATATTATAAAAGATTTTGGCAAACTTCGTATTTTCGGGTTATTGAGTAACTAATGGCTTGTTAAGTTAAAACATCCATGCACCAGCCGGAATTCTAACCCGGAACCTTGGAGACACTGGTCTGACGGCTCAGAACTAAGTTACAATGAACACTTTTCCGTTTTATTATTGTCTCTTTATCCGCGACCCTTCCACTTTTAACTATGAGGAAAGGACATACTCTCTTACCAATAAATATAAAGCTATATAGCCAAGTGCTAAGCCATTTCTTACTTTGGTATCTTTTAATGTGATATTTTTATTATGTGTTCTGGCTCTCCTGAATCGTTGTACACTTTGACTTAGTTCCTTTCACCTCAGTGCGATTCAATTGTACTTTGAATATTTGCACACAATTACAATACACAAACTGAAAAACCAAGATTATACATTTACTATTAAATACATAAAATAAGTAAAATTGTTTTCATATATTCTTTTCTATTATGTTCATTTTGAATATATTCTTAATTTAAACTTGCAACGTAGTACAAATCACCTACTATCTTTTATTGTTATTTTATGTGAATCATAGGCGTAGCTAGAACTTTATATTTGGGTGTGTACAAAGACAAAATGAGGTCTTGTACCTTTTTAATAGCATATTTTGCAATACAATCACTTGGCTCTTTAAGTGTACTGATATTTGTAAAGGAATATAAGAGGGCTATTTCTTCATCTTTTACATTCAAGTCAAGCAGGTTTCCCATGTCGCTGATGACCCCAAAAGTTCCTTGACGAAATCTTTCATCAATATCACAAATAACTGAGTCTAAAAGAAGATAATAAGAATTTTTCATCTCCTCTTCCTTTGTTTCTTACAAATACTGCGAGCTGACTAATTTGTCAAGAGTCCTCGCAAATTAGCGCCTCTTCACTGGAGGAACTGAAATCTCCAGACTATCACAGACCTTAATAGCTTCGTTGAAGAGTTCCATGAATTAAGATGAATTTATCGTCGATTGCACAGCATTGCGAAACGATGTGACACTAGGTACAGCCGAAAATAGATTTACATATGGACTTTGGAGTAAATTGATAACCTTCACGATCATTTGTACGACTGGACGCAGCATTGTGAGACAAAGGACGAGCTCAGGCGATTTGTTGTTTTAGTCCATTCTCTTTAGCTCTCACGTCACCCTGATTGCTGATTTGAGTGATTTCTTACAAAGCCAAAATAATTGCAGAGTAGTTACTTTTCACTGCAGAAACAGCTTCAGCACGGCACGACAATCTCGTTGTTGACAAAGACTTCAGTGTTCTTAAACGTAGACCAATTTCCTGGCATAAACTTTCAAAATCTGCATGCCTTGACGAACTACCTTCAATGACAGAGTATAGGAATTGAAGTGTTCCGAAAAATCTGAAACTAGTCTATTTTCGGGTCGCGAGTTACATGAGTCCACAAGTACAAGATTCAAACAATGAGCATAGGAATAAACGTACATTATTGAACTGTTATTTTCTTTGCACCTCATTTTCAACCCAGATAGTGTCCGAGACATTGTAGAGGTTCCACCGAAGCAAACTGAAAGAACATTTTGCCAATCAATACCAAATTCTAACACTACTAGTGGTAACGTATTAAATATTGTCTGTACATCTACAGAAGATAACTTACCAAGAGCCACTAAATGCTCTATTGACTGTTTATTGACATAAAACAATCAAAAAACTATAGACATCTGTTCATGATTACCACAATCACTCGTTTCATCAGCGATTATGCACATATTTGTACCAAGTAATGACATTTTCAATTTCTTTGCAAGTAGATTCTTCAAACTATGGATTAGATCATTCTGAATTTGTTGACTTATGTAAGTGCAATCTATTGACCCGATAGTTACGTGTTCTTTCAAAATGGCGTCATATTTGGAAATCAACTACATCTAGAAATAGCCCCCTGTCGTACGCTTCTTTATTCTCACTATGTATAACCTCTCAATAGGCGGCCTCCTAAGGCAAATCATGTTTATTAGCCTCTTCACGATTTGTCAATTTTGCTTGGAAAGAAAAGCCTTCTTACATTTATCTAATTGGATTTCAATTGGTTTATATTTATTGTAATTTGACCAGCTTTGCTGGTGTTCTTAGTTTTTAAAAACCTCGTGTAATGAATCCTTGATCAAGGTGTCCTCTCATTGATGCATTGTTTGAAGCAAAAACTCTGCAATAAAAATAAAATGCAGTCAACAACTATACTATATTCCAACCATTTGTAACTCTGAAACCAGCTAGATTGAAAGCCCTTTTCTTTCCAACCTATTCTACTTCTAGGGAAAACGACCAGATTTGGTTGGTATGGTCCTAATTTTACCCCTACATAACATTCTGTTCAGTTATGTGGCATTTCATTCACAGGGTCACAAGGATCTACTGATAAGTCAATATCTAATGTTTCCACAAATATAGGTAATATTTAGACCAATATTGAGGAATGGGGTGGGATTCGGGGATAAACTCAGCGAGTTCAGTACCTCAAATAATCTCTACTTTTAATAATTTTGTCCTGGAATATAAAAGATCCCGATTATTTTCTCTCTTATTGAAATATCTGTCTTTAATCTCAAAGCAGCCCATTAGGGTGTGCCTAGGCACACCCTGTAGCTACGCATATGATGTGAATTTTATAAAATTCAGTAACTTCAAGCTTGCAAGAAGTCTTTTTCTTGCCTTAAGTTTGATTGTTCATTTGCTTAATTCCAAAGTTTGAAAGATGTGAAAAATCGTGAGCGACATGGGTTATTATGTGAACAATTTGAGTGAAGAAGACATATACATTGGAAGAAAGCAGGAAGATTTGTGGATGAAAAATTATTTTCATTTTATTTTTGAGGCGGACGCAAGGCAAAAGAAAGCCTCCACATCGTCACAGTTAAAGGGGAGTATGAAGAAGAATTTGGTATCCCAATTACAGAGGCAAAGTTAATTAAAACAAGTCTCCGATATGAAAAACAGGCTTAAATAGAAGACGGATCTGAAGAAGTAACGAGGAATGAATAAAGCAGGATGATTGGAATGTTATATGATGGAAGGATATACCAATCGTTTTATTAACAGAGACAACCTGTGTCAATTCAATGTATAATATAAATAATAATAATAATAACAAATCGTCTTCAAAAGCGCTAAAAAGTAAAATAATACTACGATTTTATTCAAATGTTCTAAATATTTAATAGTTATGTCAGCTTGACATAACCCCAGTAAACACATATGGGTAAAATCTTTGATAATACAGTTCAATGTTTGCCTATTCAACTGTTTATTCTGCGATTACACGTTATTTAAACTTTTAATTGTTGATACAACTTTTAATACAATGTTGAAAAGGCGGACATTCAACAATGTTATTTCCTATATGTGTATTGTTGGAGCAGCCTTATTATCAAGCTGACTTGAAGAAGGTTTCGAATTCATACGCTTTAGAACATTTGAATAATAACGTTATTATTTTACATATTAGAGCATTTGAAAACGATTCATTATTATTATTGAAGTGCGTGTGCGCTACTGGGTAGGCTAGCAGTCGTACTTTTCTATCAATGCATTTTAATGAATCACATGTAGATTCCCTGCTCATACTAATCTGAATACTACCCTGCCTTATTATCAAGAAGGGTTTCAATAATTTTATTACATACAATTGCAAAAATAGCAGTTATTTTTTAAATGTTAGTGCATTTTCAAGCTAGTTTAATGTTTCTTGAAAAATTAATTTTATTAAATATGGTACAAGTCTCTTTGAAATTTTAAATAGCAGTACTTTTAACACAAATAAATAAATATGGTCTGACAACACAAAAATTTGAAAATAACAAAATAAAAACGTTGTGTGGTGTGTATAGAAATGTGAATATTGGGAGAAAATAATAAATTTTGCTTCTAACATCCCGTTCTGATAGCGTGATTATTGTTTAAAACATAAATCAGTTAGTTTCAACAGGAGAAATATTTTAAAATTATACTATGATTTTATAATTGTCATCCTACCTTTGTCTTTCTACAGTCTAAGTATCCTGTAAGATCTCAACACAAATCGTTCTCCGTTAAGGGCACACTCATGAAACACTGAAAATGAAGGTGAGTTCTTCGAACGCTTTCGTTTTAAATGCCATTACAAAGTCTTGTAGCCCGGTGATAAGACTTTTTTTTTTTTTATACAGGTTCCATAATGAACAATGAGGCTTACTTTTTTTTCTCTTCTCGTACCCGCATTTTTGGTTTTTGAATATGTTTTTCTCAGTTAAAAGGTGTGACAAAAGTTTCTCAGCATGTTGTTGTTCAGTCCTACTTTCAAATAAAACGCATATGCAATTGAAAGAAAGGGGGATAAAGAAGATTTAAAAAAATCAAGAAGAAAGTTTTGTTTTCACATTTAGACTCACTGAATAACTGTAAATGTTCGTTCACAGGAGACACATCAACAGTTTCACCGCCATGTCTCAACCAGATATCATGTAAATGAAAGTATAACATGCATTTGTTTCTAATTAGCTTGCTTTCTCTTCTCCATAAACCACTTGCACTCAAAGTATTATGTTCGTAACATTAAACGCAAGGAGGACGAATAATGATAACGAAGAAATAAGAGGCAAGCAAAGCGCCAGTTCACATTAAATCAAAAGGAAGTACGTAGTTCGATTCAATAATGTAGTGCATCTATTCACTTAGAATTTACTCTTCCGAGAAATACTTCCCGGACACTTGTATATCCCGTTTATAAATATATTCATGTCAAGTGAAATAAATTACAAGCAGAATTCTTAGCAAGATTGCCAACTTTATAGTATAAAATTCCGGGAGATTTATTTAGAACCATAAAAATAAATTTTATTAAAATGTTTGGGAAGCTAACGAATGCTATACCTTACAGAACTCGCAGGTTCATTGTCACAGTAACAAGCTATTGCATTCAAACTATCATATCTTAAGGTCTCAATTTTTTAATTTGAGGCCAATTAATCTGATAGTTCGTGAGGTAGTTAGTTTTCTCGTAGTAGAACTTCTAGGGGTGATAGCTAAACTTAACCCCATAACTTATTTCTACTGTGAAATCAGAATCGTACCACATGATCGCTTATTTCTTAAACATCACTCACTTTATTATGAACTGTTGAGAATAATTTCAGTACTTAGAAAACATAAACACCATTTGCATCTATCAGATAGTATTGGTTGTTTAGTATAACAACTGAATTGTAAATCCCATTAATGTCATACTGAATGACACCAAATCAGAATTCAAATATGTCATTACACAGATCAAGTACTGTGCCACATAATAGCAGTAGCGTAGATACGAATTTCTCAAGGCAGGGGATATTTAGAAAATCACATTCTTGACAGTTATGCAACACAACACAACAACTTTAAAAAAATGTGTTTCGTGGCTTCTTTCTGTAATTTTAGACCAGCACAATCATGCGGAAAAATATACACGAATAGATTATATCCTTTTGGTTTGCTTAGTTTAGATATAATTCTAATTATAGTACTACCCATATTTCAAATTTCAAGTTGGATTTTGTCAACAACGAAGAGTTTCTCGACCAGTATTTACTTTTGCGCTTATTTTGATGACAGATTTATTTCTAGAACTGCCAGTTTGTTCAGTCACATATGACAGTTTCAAATTTTTTAAAGATTTATTGATTCGCTTCAGAATATAAGAATATCATCTCTGGCGCAGGCGCAGATGTGGCCGCGGGCTGTACAAAACCTGAAGCACTTTTTAAAAGTTTGGAAATCTTATATACTTCCATTGTAGTTTGAATAGAACATTTTATTTTTATTAGTTTCGCTTTAGAAAGTTTCAAAACTTTGGGAGTAAGAGAATATTTTCTCGTGTTCAGTGTCTTCATTTTAATAAAGATTAATGGAACCTCAGATTAATGGAACACTCTTTTTTATCGCACTATAATTTTTATTAATTGATTTTTGTAGCTGTTGAATATTCTGGACCAATGCTATTTTTTCATACGGCTCAGTGACGTATCCAGGCAGAGAGTTCAGAGGGTGCGGACCTCCCCCAAATACCGATATCTTTTTAAAGGTATAAGCAAACATACTGATGGAGCAGAAAAGAACCATATTTTTTCTTCCGTCATGATTAGAATGTCAACGTATGTGCGCATGCAAATTTAGGCCACTCGAGTGCAATTACTTTGGGAGATATCGATCATATAGAAGTCAAATTCTGTCTGTGGAAAGTGATCGAAAAGTGTGGAAATACCCTTATGTTATTAAATTACTGAAAGAAATGTTAGGTAAATAAACACTAATGGGTACTTGGTTGAAGGCGCTACCTTCATGGCCGCCATCTTGAAGTCTGTCATATTGAATCTCGATTGATTTTCTTAAATGGGAGAAGGGTTGTGTAATATGTCATTCTGGGCTAGAATTCCACGAGAAATACGTCCCTGAAGTCAATTTTGCCGTAAAGGTGCTATTGTGAAAGATAAGGATATGTGTCAGTAGTATAGCGTAATGTTGCAATAGCCTGAAAACACCAATTTTCTTTTGGAATAAGAGGGAAACTAAACCCAAATACATGCAAATTGTTGCTATGTATAATACCCTATCGATATTAATTTGTGTTCACTTGGGTTTCATTTCTTCCGCTTTTTCAAAACGAAATGGGTGTTTTCAGGTTATTGCATATTACACGCATAAATGTGGTATATAGCCTTGTTTCTCACAATAATACGTTTACGGAAAAAATGACTTCAGGAACTTATTTCTCGAGATATTATAGCCCAGAAGGACATATTACATGAGCCCCTTTCCATTTAAGAAAATCAATCGAGATTCAATATGGTGGCCATGAAGATCATACCCTCCAACAGGTAGCGCCTTCCACAGAGTACCCATTACTGTTTATTTACCTAACATTTCTTTCATCAATTTAAGATCATAAGAGCATTTCCACAGTTATTTTTATCACTTTACACAGACTGAATTTAACTTTTATATCATCGACTTCTCCCAAAGTAATAGCGCTCGTAGCCAAAATTCGCATGCGTTCTAATCATGACGGAAGAATAAAATATATAATTCTTTTCTGTCCTATAGTATGTTTGTTTATTAGCCTAATTTTAGACGTAAAGGTTGTTGGAGATAACAATGGAATATGAATGATACATAATAATAATAATGCAATGTTTGTCTTGGATACTACTTCAGTTCTGATTCTGAATATGTCACATGTATTATAGATTCCTTGGCATTCTAATAAATAGTTAGAAATATTAATATTGGCCTTTCAATATTAATTAGAGATGTATATATGATAAACCCTTACTTGAACTAACAATTGGCGACGAGATAACTTCGATCCACCGAGGCCAGCTAGATATCTGAACAAGAAATTGAATCTGAAACACGAGTTTAATGTGGTAAACTTGAACTCACGCAAACGAGATATCTATGGAACTTCCAACTAAAGAGGATTTGTTAAGTAAGATGGCCAATGCTACAGTAACATTTCATTTTTGTGATTGCTATGAGAATAAGATTAACTTCAGATGTATCCACCTGATTGCAGCAAGTAATATACACTGTCCAGGATTGCGAGCAGAGAAAATATTGTTCCAAAAGTTGGATTTCGACAAGTTCCATCCAGAGTCAATCACTTTTGATATAGAAATTTTGAATTTAACTACTTTACATATGTGATTATTAGCAAATACACCCCGGAGAAGTGGTTATGGATGATGATGACTATGGATATGATGAGTGTATGCGACATTGGATATAAGGAATTTTGACGAGTCTATGTGACACTGGATATATTGAATGTTGATGAAGTCTATTCGATAATAGATGTTATGAATGGTGATACTTGTAGAAATGGAATTGCATAAACATGTGATTGATTTAGAAGAATTTATGTAACGAAACTTTGTTTTCTAGGGGGAGGAGTGGCTGTTGGGGATAACAATGGAATATGAATGATGTATAATAATAATGCGATATTGTCTTGACGATGACTTCGGTTCTGAATACGTCGCAAGTATTATAGATCTTAACTGTCGGTCTTTTGACCATCTCTTTCACGAATTGAGGTCATTGGTAGCAATGACGAATTCCTTGGCATTCTAATAAATAGTTAGAAATAATAATTTTGGCCTTTGAATATTAATTAAAGGTGTATACACGATACATCTACTTTATTAATACTAACAATTATGTATCTATTATCTAATTTCATATCCAGACTCTTTTTGAACCTCCTCCAAATTCCTGAACACCCAAGAAACATCTGGATACATGCCTATAGTTCCTAAATAGTCCAATATAATAGAATGTGAATTGTCTTAAATACTTCCACAAGTAAATTAGTTGCACAAACACTTAAATTGCAGCAGGGTACTATCACATTATATCCTGAATATTTTTAAAATTTCACAGCAAAGAGCTATCACCATTATTTTCGTACAAAACAATAGCTCATAATTAACACCAAAATTCCATCATATTCTTATCAAAATTATAACTCAAAGACCTAATTAACACCATAATTTATCAGATTTGACAAATTGTTTTCGTTATATTCCCGACCTTCTTTTCTCACAACTCTTCTTTAAACACCATGTAGGGGAAGATCTGCCGGGTTGTTACCGAGTCACGTTGTTGACATAGATACTAACCAACAATGGAGAGCTTTCTCATTATGGTCATATTTAGAGTTTCATCCGCTAATGCAGAAAAAATCTGCATATTCAGGCAAAAAAATTCTTAATTGAAACTTGATTGCAGATTTCAACCATTTCATTTTAATGGTTAGACTCTTCTCTCCTTACAGCCGAACGCGGTAATCTGTGGTTTGAGGCATTAGACCAGTGTTTTCAAGGTCGCGGGTCTTGAAGTCCTGTAACTAGTGTTCCGCGAAACTCCGAAACGTAGTACTACAGGAATGTTCATTTGAACCCATCATAAATGCAATGTGTAAGTTTCATGCTTATTTTCGTGTCCCACCGGAGACAGTTTCCTTGTTAGTATGTAATCTGAATGCCAAAAATGACTGATGAAATAGATGTAAAATGACATAGAGCTCGCTTGGAAGGCTAAACTTTATTTTGAAAAGCAAACTATCAAATAGGTCTCAAGCGTAAAGTTTATAGTTAACGTGTCTTACCTGTAATCAGGGCTGTAGTCGAGGGTATACGGAGGTATGCGCCGTGCGTATTTCCGTATAACGCATAGACGCGTATAACATCTACTTCCGTTTTTCATTTTTTTTAAAATTTAATTTCCTAATCACCCCGGTGAGATTATTACAGTCAAATACTTTTGGTTCCACTTGATAGAGAAGAAAATGTTGAAGCAAAAGAGGGTATAACTACATGATGCGCGTCAGCATTTAATCGCAATCTACTGACTGTAGACCAACACTTAGAAATACTAATATAGCATACAGCAGAACTATTGTTAGCTTGGGAGGTCTCTTAGTACAGGTCTTAAGTAATATAAGACTTGACTATGTTTTTAAGACATGTAAGACTATGTTTTTAAAAACAAGGTAGAAATTTGACTTTTCGACGTATGGAGTCTCATAACGGGCTGATCAAGTGAGTCTTACATGGAATTGTACCTGATTGTTAACTGATATAGATACTTCGTAGTTGTGCGAAAGTATCAATAATCCTTTTGTTTCTCCTTCTCTCAATGCAACAGATTATGCATATAATTTCACTGTTTTTGCCTCACTGGAATATATACGATAAAAGCGTTTTATCCTTTTTGTTTTGTAGAAATTAAATTATATAATCTATATATTTAATAGAAAATGGATTAAATTTTGGCGCAAACATAGTCGTCGCTTAAAGATTCACAGCGTATACCTTGTGAAAATTCTAGGACTACAACACTGCATGTAATGTTATGCCGACATTCCGGTGCTTTAGTCCTCATTGGCTAAATGGGTATCTCGTAAGTGGAAGACATTACTTTACAATCAGCTTAGCACAAGTTTGATACTCGTTCTGTTAGGCGTTCGCTGTAAACTCGTATGTTGTACGTTGTTTTTCATTCTCTAGCATATTTATAGCATTTCGAATGCTTTCCATACAAGAAGTACAATCTGAAATGCTGTGGTAAATTACAATTTATACCTCAAGATTGGCTATTTTTTATTTCCCATCACTAAGCGGTTGAGTCCTTAAACATTGGGCCCTATACATGTATCTCAAACTTCTTAGTTTCCATCGAGTGATGTCACCACGCAATGGAAAATGGGGATTCAATTACATCTTCGCCTGGAAAGACAAAAGATGCACGATAGTATCATTCTTATTCATAATATTGACCAATAACTTTAAATTACTGGAATAGCCAGTTTTAGAATTTTTGAATGTTGTTATGAATTTGGCTTATTTTGAAGATTTCTATTAAAAAGCATTGAATATGATATCAAGACGTGCACTCCGTCAATATGCGTGATAGTAAGAAGTCCATTGTTCCATGCTCTGTTTGCACATGCATGTTATTTTCTCGTATGTTAGAACAAGCGGGCAAATGATCACGCATGATGTCATGAGGATCCGTAGGACAATCACACATAAACTCACATTGAGATCGATTATGTAACTCTTGTGCAGGGAGAGGAGACGGTGAAGAAAATAAGATGAACTACACAGAAAGAAAACTTTTATCTGGACATATTATAGAACACACATGTATGAAAAACATATATTTACTATTTAAATGTGTGTGAAATCTTTTGTAAGTACGAAATGGGTGTAGAAGCATGATATTTCATCCAGCCGTACGTGAAGTCTTCCAATAACATTATTTACATATGAAATATACATCTTTACGTAAGTTTTTTTCTCGTTGAATTTCATTTCTCCTTTTGGAGATATGTTGTTCGCTTTTTTCACCTGGTTTCATGAGGATTACATATACTTAGTTTCATTATGTAACTATTAATAATGCTACATAAAAATACATGGGAAGATTGTGTACTAGATCTTCCTTTAACCCTAGGTACAACAGTAATAAATAACAGTGCTTCAGTTTGCATAAAGTGTTGTTGTTTTCTTTTTGCATCAGCAGATTTAATAACTTTGATAATTGCATATTGTTTTTTTCAGTACGTGATGATAAATTCCAGCCTGGAGACAATTCAATTTATTAGATTCCACACGTTTATATACATGGAGGCCTAATAATAAGAAAAAATGTTATTGTAGAGAAAAGAAATTTACGAACGTAAATGTCTCGTAGCGTAAGAGCTTTGCACTGAAAGGTAGTACTTCTGCTATCAAAGGAGAGAGCGTATCTCACAATTAGTTATGTAGCCAAGAGAAGGAGATGAAGATGGGAAAATTGTTAAGCTTATTTGAATTGTGATTAATGTCTTAAACACTCCTGGGAGTTTCTAAGCACAGGACATACAGTTTTGCGCTTGTCTCTCCCGAGGCGACCCTGTCTCCAACATGGCGAATGGCGTTTTATGCTCCCGTAATCATGTACGGAAAAGTGAATATATCAAAAACCAGAAAATCAAGAGAGCTGACTCAAAAAACGCTGTGTAGTTACTGAAGTGTACTTTAAAATTTTGTAGCATCTTTTCTTAAAATGAATTTCCTTATCTTAAAAATTGGGCTAAAAAATTAGTAACGAATTGTATAAACTTGGATTTTGAAACCAATTTTCTTTTGTGAAGGAGTTGAATGTAAGGAATTTTTGTAATGTTTAGACCTGCCAACAGACTGTCTGCATACAAAAAGTCATGGCGCTGCATCACTCCCCTACCGGTACCTGAAAGAAAATACCTACCGGTACCTGAAAGAAGCATCCATTGACCTCTATCTAAAAACGATACTAGACTGATGGAATCCATTAAAAATGGAAATCCTATCTCCAATTTTAAATATTTCACAGATAACAATTTTAAGTAGGCTCAAAACTGAATAAAGCTTACTTTGACAAGTGTGACAGCTTAATGTAAGCTAAGTAAATCAAGCCAAAATGGTTTAAATAAGGTTGAAGCAGTCTGTCTAGTTTACAAGAATCACGATTGAAATTGCCTCCTCGCGCCCGGTTTCACTTTTAACATTTTTCTAAATATGTAGAAAACTAAGAGCACTATAAAAAAATGTTAGAACACAGCGCACTAGAACTTACTTATTATTATGAAATACAATGGACAGCGATCTCGAGATCTTGTCCATTGATGAGTGATAGCTACGTTTTGCAAGATTATGACGTCATTATTTAAAGTCTCAGTACTCATCAATCGACAAGATATCGAGATCGCTCTACATTGTATTTCATAGTAAATTATAAGTACTAGGGCGGTATGTTCAAAAAAATTTTATAATGCTCTTAGATTTTGAAATATTTTGATTTTTTTTTTAAAAAGTGGGGGCAGGCGCGAGGATGGCTCTTAACAGAACGAGAGAGAACAACAATGTACTTAATAAAAGGAAATAGTTGACCTCGGTGGGAATCGATCAGAGGGCCCACGACATACTAATGCGATAGTATAGTCACCAGGACACAGAATCACACTATGTAACTGGCTTTCCAAGCGTTATTTATACTTAGTCCATCATATCGCAAGAGACGCCTATAATAAAAGGGTGGATATTGGCGAAGATTAGCCTACAGCGAAACAGTCTTAGCCTATGGCGATAGCGAGAGTGCAATGAAACAAACTTGAAGTAAATTTCAAGTTTGACCAACTTCCTTGCATAACTGTTTGCTCCAATAAGCTTGAATTAGGTTAGTTATAACAACCAAGTCACTTACGTTGTTGCAACGAGTTTGTTTGATGTTTGTTTATTACGTTCAACACAATATCAAGTATGCCAAGTTAAAAGCAAGTGATTGACAACCTTGTTGCAAGTTAGCGTGCTATCTGGGTTCTTTGTCTCTCATCTCTGATTGTTTTCCAAGCTGACGCAATGCTTTGTAAGACACAATATGAAAAAAATGAATTGTTTTAACATACGTGTAGCTGTGAACTTTATTATTGACGAAAAAAGATTACACTAAACAAATGAATATATACGGTACACGTATATGAACAAACCAGAAAGAGAGAAACAATGTTTATGAACATTTGCATATTTTGAACAAAATGTTACTCTAATAAATTGTTTTGCTTTCTTCTTGTGTACTTTCACCGTAAAATCCCCAACATGATGGTTGTTGTTTTTATTATTTGTTTACTACATCTATAAAGAAAGTCGTAAAATGCAAACACCTTGAACGTGTTTAATAACATGGTAATGAAGTGAATAAATATATAATAATTATTTATAACTCTGTTGCTTCTATCTCGATATCAATCCTAGTTCCAACTTCTCTCAGTATATGTCTGAAAATAATAATGTTTTTACAAGTAAACAACAAATGAATAAATAAAATTGTCGCTTTATTACAGAAATTACCATAACTTGAATTACGGCGACCTAGATCCGAGTCTGATTGAATCACGTAAAAATATGATCAGAATAGTGTTCAGTTCAGAGGTTAAAGTACAAGGTGTAAACATATGAACTTCAGGAAAATAAATTGTCAAGGCTCGAACGAAACAGATATCCCGTTAATTAATGAACAAAGAACAATTAATTAATAATTAATTAATTAGAACAATTAATTAATAATTAACAAAGAACAACAAAGATATCCCGTTAATTAATTGATTAACAAAGAACAATAAAACACCCCACGGAACTCATGAAATAGTGTGTGCTATGGATTACTCGTTTGCTAGAGAACAATTGTAGAGGGGAGTAGTAGTCATGGTAACATGTCATAATAATACTATATTTCTTGTTTCTATAAATGAAATGCAGTCACCACGTGGGAAAGCATAAACAGCACTACACTAGAAAGTCAAAGGCGAAAGCCATGGATTGGTCTTCTTAATCCCCTGATATAAATCCCTGTAATTTTCCTTTGAATTACTTGAGAGAAAAGTTATGCACAGAATCCCCACAGTATAGCTGACCTCAAGGCATCAATTGAAGCTGAACTAATTTTGCATATTGACTGAACCACGTGAGGGATCTAACATATCATTTCATAAATTGCGTGGGTTGTTCTGTAATGTCCTTTTTGAATGATCTCAATATCTGCTGTCGTCCGAGACTTACGACAAGTTATTTTTCTCAAGTCCAATTTTTACATATATTTTACCTATACCTCCATACTTACTTCTCAGTTAAATTTACATGAACCCTTTCTTAAGACTCCATAATTTTACTAAACATTGATTGATACCCGCTTTTTAAATGATCTTTTGAAGACCATCGGCTACGTCAAGACCACCAACAACATGGACCTACGTTATAATAACTCTCACCTCAACACACAATACACTCCCTACCTTTCTCCGTCGCTTTACACGTAACCCTATCTGCTTCTTAGAAGTTTAATTTCACCGTTAACTTGATACTAAGAATGATAATACTGGGAAATTTTTTCAACCGAGTACCCAGTTGGATACCCACGAAATTTTTCTTAACGACATCGATTTTCTATACGCCAATGGACGTCCATAATCTCCATATCATGCCCAGTATGTCAATGACCATAAAATGGACGGTGGATATCCAATGGACGTCCTATACTGTTATGGGATGTTCGGCAGCTGCGTTTGAATCCAGGACATCCCGAGTGTGAGGCCAGCGTTCTAACTGAACTACGGATGTTCGGTCTCGGATCTAAGTTTAACAAAAATTGCATTGCACAATGGACGTTCAACGCAAATCTTCGATCATCGTGTCTGTGAACTAAGATTCACTTTTGAACGGACATTCATGATAGTTTTGGAACTTTGATCTTTCGCTATATTTAAATTACCGACGAGTGCAGTAATATTGGTTGGGAAAAATGTCCTAAAATGTGAGTACTTGGAGATTATGGAAGCTTCTGCAACTATAACAGATCCACGCATTTTTGCCGTCCAGCATATTATAACCTATTTTATATCGTATTTCGTGAGAATTAAGAAACAAACGAAACCATATTGCACCCTGATGTAAAATATATCCAAATGCTGCATTTACTAAAGCCTGCTTTATCTTCATTTTAGCAAAATATGTGGCTAGAGGCATGCCAGGTCGTGACTCCAATGCAGGCACGTCCAATGACCTTTCAGCATTGCAAGCACGTCAGCTATGACGTAAAGAATGACGTCACAACATACCTTAGATGAACATAGTCTCATCTTTAGCATCACGCAATGTTTTAAAAGCTGTATGTTGTCTTCTAAGCGCTGTAGGTCGTCGAATTAACATCGATTTCCCGTCGTGTATCTGTGGACAACATAGAGCGACTACTCGAGGGAAGCCGAAGACGTTGCTAAATTGTTTCAGTTTTTTCTGTTACTGATCGCAGGTTCAACTTCCAGTGGTTTAGTAGGCTGTCGTGGCGTGACACCCGTTTGTCAGTATGTGCGATTGTGTTTATTAGAAAATGCATATATTTTCTGTGAAGTTTGTGAACTTGTAGTATGTAACAAGGAAATTATTCAACATAGTCACCCCTTTCCAATAAATTCTTAATCGTTATGATTCCAACTACTTTTTTTTTACATGTTTTTAAGGAATAGAGGGAGGGGCATAAATCCCGAAGAAGGGTCTTGTTAAACTTAAAAAGGAAAAGGGTTGGATGTGATGTTTGGTCTTTCTTTCCACGGGGAAAAGTCTAACTTAATCTCTAGCCCGCCTTCGGTCACTAACACCTTAATGAAGCATGTATAATTGCATAACGTGTTAAAATGTTGAACACCTCTCTAAAAGTACAAGAAGCATTTATTAGTAGTTAATATTAACATTGAGGACTGTTTTCTTTTAAATCGTCTTGAAGGTGACCTGAAGGGTGATGCGATCCATGCTAAACTTGTTGAAGTGTTGAAAATACCGATAAAAATACAAGGAAACTTTTATTAATAAGTAATACCAGCATACAGGAATATTCTCTTAAAGAAAATGAATAAAAATGTTGGCTTGCACAGGAATCGAACCCATGTCGTGCTGACGCTTTACCGCTAAGACCACCGAAGTCGCTGGAGGCAAAAGATTTCGAAAAGGTGGTGTGACTGCCACTAAAGTTGGAATTGAATCAGCAAAAGTAGCTGGCACAGTGTACGAACAGTATTCGAGATTGGCAAATTTCGACTTTCCTCAGGTCCGAGATGAAGTGCCTGCAATGTTAACAGGGCAATTTACGTGCTTCTGTTTACATTGTAGTCAGGGTCTGACGTGCCTCTGACTACAGCATTCATAACAAGTGTCTCTCATAAACGCAAATTACAAATGAAGAGCTCAACTGAAAAACGTAGTATGTCCAGAAATTAGCAAAGATTTGTACAGATGTATTCTTCAAAATTTTAAGCTTCAATTTTAGCCGATGATTATAGTGAAACCTTGTTATTTATCCTTTGAACCTTAAAAGAGAATATTTACTCCCAGATAAGAAGCCTGCAAAATCTTTTCCATTCTTCCCCATTCCCTGAAAAATAGCCCAGAATGGAATCGGGCTACTCAAGTCACTAACCAGAAACTGTTTCACAAATTGTTCCCAATTCACTTTAAATTAATTATATTCCTTATTTTCCAATGAAGCAACTTTAGCTGAGATCATAGCGAAGATCGATCGGATGTAATTATGCAAACCAGTGGTCTTAAATTCGCTGTTCGTCACCAAGTGTTTCGCTGGCCGCATCAATTATAACAAAATATAAATAAACTACCTTTCCTCAAGTATTATATTAAATACCCAAATATATTTACCAAGTATATTTTTCTCAAGTAAAATGTAACATATTAAATATAAAATTTGCCTTAGCTGCGAAAGGGCGTTGAAACAATTGTGTAATTTCAAATTGTCCTTGAATAAAAATATGTTGCTTCAAAGTAAAGATAAAGATGTTTCATTTCTTGATGATACTAAATTTTTGTAGTATGGCATTCAGTACAGACACAACTGAACAGTTTATCGACTTGAATTTAAACTTACAAGGCTAAAACTAGCTAGTCACTGATATTATTAATAATATCCAGAGCTTTGAGAAGGTCAGCTCAATGGGGGAAATCTTGCTCACTTTCCTTGTTTTAAAGCTTCATTTGAAGAAGATTTGCAGAATTTTCTACTAAAATAAAAGGGAATGTTAAAAGAGCTTTAATAAGAGGTTTGAATGCTTCAAGGACATGGGAATGTATTTAAATATATTCATGTCACCATTTTCCTGTACTGCTGACACTACAGTTTGAATAATTAAGCCTTTGTTATGATTCCTTTCTGAAGAGCTTAACCATTTTATTTTAAAGGACAAGTACATAATATCCATAACCTAGCTACATATGTTCGGAATAACGTATCCGTGTGAACAGTTGTTTTCAAGAATCAAAGGAAAAAATCTCTAGCAAGGTTACAAGTTCATTTCTGTTCACTTTAAAAATTAGCATGTTCAAAGATTGCTATTGTTGAAACTCGAAAGAACATAGTTAATACTAATTTACACATGTTCAAAGTATCCACCATATCTGTAAAACACTTGCCGCATTCGAATGCACATGTTATCAAAAACTTGATTCAGTGTTTCACGGGTGATGATTGTAGAATATTGTACGATCTTTAGTCTCAGTTCGCCTAGTGCTCCTGGTGCTTGTTTAATGACTTCTTACTTTAAAAGTCCCAAAGGCAGGAGTCGCATGGGTTTAGGGACTCGAGGGCGCCCAATTTAAGCCAGCATCAAAGAAATCGGGAAAGTGATTGGAGATCACACGACCATTGAAATGACGGTACTGAAATGCGAGAAAATCTTCTGTAATATGTGGCCTCGCCGCATCCTGTTGAAACAATTGAACATACATCGGAACATGCTTTTCTCGTAAAGTTGACAGAAAAAAATAATCAACATGTGCAGGTAATTTTCGGAAGTAACTTAACCATCAAAGAAGTATGGCCCAATTAGTCCTCGCTTTGATACGATACTCCAAGCAAGCAGTTTTTGAGGGAATGTTGACGACAGCTTTAC
This sequence comes from Lepisma saccharinum, assembly GCA_022664845.1. Lineage (NCBI taxonomy): Eukaryota > Metazoa > Arthropoda > Insecta > Zygentoma > Lepismatidae > Lepisma > Lepisma saccharinum. Next base: position 29,040 of record JAGDQP010000813.1, read on the forward strand.
GAATTTCTGCAATACGAGACAGTGCTCTCACTGTTGGTTGCATGCGAGGTTTAGAACGATTTTACAGTACATATTACCTATCTCCTTAAATTGCTTTACATAAGGACTAATTATTGACCGTCGATCTAGTGTCCATGTATACATTCCTATCAGTATTTTCGTTGGATTGTAACTGCTGATTTGAAGTCAATAAACCAGGTGACATCTTTCCTCTGTTCAACAGTAAACTTTCCGTCCGCTATTGTTTGGTTGATGGCGTCAGATCAACACTTGTAAAAAATTAAATTAAATTAAAATTACAAAATTAATTTTAAATTTTGTTCTTTCGAAAACTGACTGTTTTTTTTCTGCCTGTGGGATGGAGAGAAAATTGATTATGAAGTTTTGTTATTAGGTCGTTTCATCTGAAACACCCTTCGAAGATATTCCGGTGCACATTTTCTACTTCTCTTTTCTAAGCACTGGTCTCTTGAAACGCAAATATCTCAGATAGTAAGACAGTTTGAAATCTTCGTGAACTTTTTGTTCTGAACAAGCTAGCCTACTAACTTTTGTACCGAGTCAAATTTGTCCTTTTTTTTCTTGGCGTTATGAGAGTACAAGCTGCCGCTTAGTGTATGTTAGAATTTGACGAAACTAGCATTTCAAATTAAATTAAAAGGTTAGATCTTTACGTGTATTTACTCAGAGTGGGGTAATTCCATGCTAAGTTACGAGCGTGTTACTGTCTCTTCGCAATTTGATTGAAATTTTAACAAAGTGTGGAGAATAACGATTTAAGTGTAGTGCAAAAGAAGAGCTCTCTGTTCCTGCTGTTTCAGAGATACTCCGATGCAAAATTTCAACATTTCTTGATTGAGTTGAATTTTATTTAAGGCCTTTAGGTATCTTTGGTTCAGGCCAGACATTTCTTAATAATATTGATATCTTAATAAAATGCCGATTCTTTGAACGTGAATTATCGTTTTAAATTAAATATCTCGTAATTACAGTACGGGATAAAATTTTCAATCAAATTGATCAATTTTGATTGTTTCGAAAATTTGAAATTTCAGAGAGTATCACTCAAATTTGTTTGAAGTTTTGTTGACGTTACGAAAGTGTACGGCTATGTTTTGTATGTGTTAAAGTTTTATGAGAATAAGATTTGAAATAAGGTAGAAAACGTCGTTTGAAATTTTCCTGTATTAATAACCAACATGCAAGTTGCTACAAGTATATTTAAATAACGTTATCTTTATTTGAAATATTGTAATTGCTAAACTTTGACACTCAAAAGTTTGTTAAATCTCATAAACTCTCACAACGTCAAGAAAACTTCGAATAAATTCCACCGCTAGAATTTGAAACTCTTTCAATTTTTTTTTCCATTTTCGGATATATATTCGAAATTTGACATATGCAATAGGTAAGTGAGCTGTTATATTTACAGCGAAAATTCGCAACGTTCTCTACTTTTCTTGAAATTGGAAATGTCAACAAATTATTGTGAAGAAATGTTGACAATTTGCATTGGAATATCTGCATAGTCAAGAAGCACCGGAAATAGCTATTTTGCAACTACAATAAAAAAAATATTCCTAATTACCGAGCGTTTTGGCGAGCGTCAATTGGTAGAGTTTTGGATTTGTAATCAGAAGATCTTGGGAGCGATTCTAGCGGCCGTCCGTCCTGACTGAGATTTTCCATTCTTTTTTTCTTATTCACATCAGGTAAATACCGGATGGTACCTACAAACTAGAATCTTCCAATATTCTTTCTCCCACCCTATCCCGACACTGAGCCTGAGATACCTGAAGGCCATAAATAAAAAAAATCAATTCAAATTTCATGTTTGTAACAATTCCACACAGTTTCGTTCAAATTGGAAAGACTCAAGCCAATAGGCTCATGATTTGACCTAGAATGACTAAATATTACATTTACAAGCCCATGATACAAAGCCAAAATTATATATTAATGAAGTATTTGTTTTGGTTATATTTAACAATCGTATCTCTAGTACCAACCAATCTACATTGGTGTAGTTGTGCGAAGTTGTTATATTTTGTAAGATAATTGTAGATACTTCCCCCTCATGCTACACCCGAAGTTCCTTCAAAGGTGACAAGTGGCCTTTCCAATGATCTAAGTTTGAGATCACTGTGCCATAAGGATCCAAACATTAAGTGCTATAGAACCAACTTCTATTATTCTTAATGCTGTATATCGACAGATGACCTAACTACGCATAAATCACACCGCAATGTATTTGAAGCGGTTCGTCCAGTATACTTGAGATACCATCCCGAAATTTGCTTTAGGGGAATGGAAAGGGTCGGAAGATGGTTCTGAATTGCAGAATTGGGGAACTGGATTCAATTACGAACTAGTTCTAATGAATTTTGGTTTCAGCTTGTTGGTGCACATCAGCATTCATCATCTTACCGTCTAGACCAAGGACGTTCGATAAGAAGTAAGAAAACGAAAGGCATTTAGCAAGTTACTGTTTTACCAGCACCTACAGTATAATGTTTCTTGCAAGAATGTTCAATTGCTTTTGATTTTTATTTTGTGTGTGAGTTTATATTTCAAGGTGTGGGAAAGTAGTAAAGTCGCGCGACAAGTTGCGTGTGAACGCAGGCAGGGACGTGAAAGGTATATGTAACTCAAGAAAGCAGGGGGAGCTGGAATGAATTAATATGTACTGGAGCTGGAAAAGAATCAGAGAAAGAGAAAAAGATGCAGGAACAGTAGTAAAATGTCGTGAACAGGTTTCCTTCTCTATATCATACTGGAGAACGAAAATGTTTTCTCCTGAAGAAATGCTCAGTGTTGCCACGATCAAGGTTTGAAAAGTAGTATTTCCTATATTTTACCTGATTCGATTCATATTTTGTTAAGTAATGCGGCAACATAAAACATGTAGTTCTCATCAAAGGCAGTAATATTCTTATTTAAAACTTATTTACTATGGAAAATGAGAATTACTTTTATCTAATATATCAAATAATTGCAGAAATGAAGTGTCGAAAGGAGTGAATATGCTGTGCACAGAATTTGGGATGTCAGTTAGATGATTTATGTCCTGAATTAGGTTCCCGTACTCTACCATTTTAGCCTGTTTATCTCTTCAAATGACATTAAGGCTACATTTTGTATGATCTATAGTGTCTTATTCTTATAACTTCTATATTTATGAAGAAGTATTAACAACATTTTAATACAATGGCGAAATATGTAATCCCAAACGAAATTTGGACAGCAGTCTATATGATGTGGTTGAATGGCAATAAAGACTTTGATAACGTAATTGTGTTAATGCTAAGCTACGTAATACAACCTAATCTAATCTAGTTTAATTCAGCTGTACATGCAGATTAAAAGTAACCCCAACATACCAGTACATGGGAACAAAGTTGTATCAGTATGTTGAGAAAGTGACTTCTTTATGATGTATTACACTGATACGAGTTACAAGGCCACAACTTACCGAATGTGCGCGCAGCGCTGTCATACTCAATGTCACTCTCTTCTGTAACCAATGTAATCACCGCCACCCTCTGAATACAGGCATGCACTTGTGTATGGATCCTATCTCAGAGGTTTCGGATGCCATCCTTTGGGATGGTGTTCCATGTCTGCTGCATCTGGACGGCAAAATCGGCTATGGTTGTTGCTGGTTGTGGATAAGCATGGAGTTGTCGTCCAATCATAATCCATAAATGTTCGATGGGTGAAAGATCTGGTAATCTTGCCGGCCAGGGTGACACATTCATATCTTGAGCTTATTAGATTGCCGTTGCGGTATGGGAACGAGCGTTATCTTGTTGAAACAGGCCCTATTCAATTCGATCATGAATGGGAGCACAACAGGTTCGGTCACCATTCTGATGTAAACATCCATCATCATGATATTCATGATAACAAAAACTGGGATGGTTCTGTTATCATAGAAAATCTTTGCACATATTACGATGGCTGGGCCTGGGATCAGTGCGGTATGTTCAAGATCGATGCAGCTTCGCAACAGAGGTTTAACATACCTGCTTCTGAAGCATCCTGTCCTTCGCCGCTAACGAGGCAGAAACAGGTCTCGAGAATGCATCTTGTGAAAACCACTCTCCAGTTGAGCTTCGTGAATTGCAACTGCAGACGCTCTCTGATCTACAGTTATTCTGTGAATGCGTTGATCTAATTTCGCATCTTTGGACCTCGAGCGCTTAGACCCTTGTTTTCTGGTAACACTGCCCTCCTGGGAAAATTACTGCCAGCAGCTGGGCACGGTAAAGAGAGAGAGAGAGAGAGAGATGGATCCAGTACTCCGCAAACTCACTACAGGAGAAGTCATCCTCTCAAGTGCCTAGATTACCTACCACACGACGTCGTTCAAATTGGTTTAGGCCTAATAGACAAATCAATATGGTTGTCGCATTTTAGGGTTTTTGTGTACCCATTCATAGCACACCTTACTCCAGTATCTCACAGTGACGAAGCTTACGAACAGCATCTGAAGTCTAAACGTTGATGTTATCAATTGTATATTGGATATCTTTTAGTTTTTGATTGTTAAGACTCCAAAGAAAAGATGGAAAAAAACATATTTGAGACTTCGCATCCAAAAACTTCACATTATGAAATGACCCATTTGTCAACTTTGTACCTCAATAGCACAAGGATGGTACGTTGAGAAAACTGTTAAATGTTCGTCTTTTCTACGATTTATTGAATCAAATTTGGTTGAACCAACGTTTCCGCGTGTATAATATATCTAAGACTAACATTCAACAGTCTTTCTAAATTCGTATCGAGAGGAAAACAGCGAATGAACGACAGCAATCTTCTCGGTCTCATTTTCGATAGGCACGAGAAAGACACGTTAAGCGTCGCCACTGATTGTGAGCAGACCTGGCGTAGTTCAATGAAAATGTGACTGACGACCCAAGACCCACGCCAAAAATTTGAATTACTTGACCCACGACCTATTGATCTACTATATATATACCACTGAGTTTGTCATATTGCAGTATCGATCATAATAATAAAATTGTAAAGAAGATTTGCCCAAATAGACTTGTAAAACATTCAGCTAAATTTTGCTCTTTAACTTTTGATGTGAATCTCGTATCTGCTCCGTAAACCAATAATAATAATAATAATAATAATAATAATAATAATAATAATAATAATAATAATTATTATTATTATTATTATTATTATTATTATTATTATTATTATTTTTTATTTTAAAAGCATACTTTGTGCACATCAAATGAGTCAAATTTTGATCACTGATCAAATTTTGATATTCTATTGTCACTTTCATATATCTCTATTCGTGGGGCGGATTAGCGCCAAAATTTCATAGAATTGTGCACTTTTTCATAAAAGCATGAAAATTGGCATAATGAATGGGCATAAATACCTGAAAGGTAATTTTAAGATATTGAGGCACTTTGAAATTGATGCAGGAGTCCCAGAAATCCAAAATGGCGCATTTTTTTTAAAAAAAATAATTATTGATCATAGTATTTGAGTGATTTCCAGATTATAAGTGTATTTTATGGTTCTGAACGGAAATTAAGATCCTTCTATCATTAACCACTTTTAACTAACGGTAAAACGTGAACGGTCAAGCTACTACGGAGGGACACTTTAAATCCAAGATGGCGTCCATTTATTCAAATGTCTTTATTTATTACTAGACTTGATAAACTTTCTTGTTCACATACTTTCAGGTTGTAACTTTCTGAACCTCAATTTCAAATCAAGGATATTTACCAATTCTAATTTAACTTAAAGGCACTTTAAATCCAAGATGGAGTCCATTAATTCAAATATCTTTATGGTTAGATTTAGTTGTCTTCAGATGCTGACATCCTCAACATGAATTTCAAACCATTGAAATATATTCACTAGCTTTAATTTACCCAAGCATCCTTGAAATCCAAGATGGCGACCATTAACTAAAGTGTCTTTGTTTAATGACCACATTTGATTGAAGTGTGGTGAGTTAATGAAACTAAAACGAATTTGGATATTGGGGCATTTAGTATTCGTACTATGTACCCCATGCGTTAACCCCTCAGCAGAAGCAGCAGTGAGTTGACATCTGCAGTTGCCTGCTCACCCGTCACAGACGTGAGTCATTTCTGGACAGAATGGTGACAGTGGATGAAAAGTGGGTTTTCTACTATAACCTTACACGCAAACGGCAGTGGGTACTTAAAAGGGGGCCACAGAAACTGTGCCAAAACAGGAACTCCAATCTCCATCTCTGCAAGATGACGTTGAGTATTTGGTGAGATATTCGTGGCATCATCCATTTTGAGCTCTTGCCACGTAACCAGATCATCAGTGTAGATGTCTACAGTCAGCAGCTTGAACGCCTACGGACTGCATTGTTGGAGAAATGACCTACTCTAGTTAATCGCAAGGGTGTGTTCATCCATGATGATAACACGAGCCCACACACGGCAAGAAAGACCTGTGCTAAGATCGAGGAACGTGGCTGTGAGAATCCTGCACCCGGCGTTTTTACTATATCTTGCACCAACAGACTACTGTCTTTTTGGCAGCCTGCAAAACCATCTTTCCGTGAAAACACTGCAAAATGAGGATGACGTTCGACGAAAAGTGACCCTGTTTTTTCCTCTAAAATCGGTGACTTCTTTCAGCGGGGGGTTGACAGGTGGCAGACTATTGTGGATGGAGACTATTTTCCTTACTAACGGTAGTGTTCCAGGTGGATTATCGTTCTTTTCTTAACGGTGAAAAAAAAAAATTACTTATAAATAATCTGATAAAATGCTTGCGCGAGGTCGCGAGGAAGGAAAAGGATGATGGAAACAAATGATCCAGAGCAGTGCTCAAAACAGGAAAGTGTTCGAATGCGTATGACAACATGGACCACAATTCTAGTACTATCACGATGTGTTATGTAATCTTGGACGCCATTTTGGATTCTCGGGACTCCTACATCAATTTCAAAGTGCCTCAATATGTTAAAATGACATTACAGGTATGTCTAGTCATCATGCCAAATTTCATGCTTTTATGAAAAGTGCACAATTTTTCACCTAATCGGCCCCACTATATATATATATTTTAAAAGCATATTTTAATATTTTTTTAAAATATTACCCATCAATGCTAGTCTGCAACGCAGTGGGGTTTGACTGATTACAGAACAGTTTAGGATTTGGATAAGAAAATTAATAAAAAAAACTTTTTAAAGGCATAGTTGTCATAAACAATTGGTACTAAAAAGCAAAAATTAATTTTATTTATGCATGACTAAAAAGGAAAGCATGGGGCACGCTCTCATATACAGTCACGTTATAAAGTCTTCAATTAGCGCGCCACATGCGTTTCTTTTTCGTCATGCATAAACAAAATTAATTTTTACTTTTTAGTACCAATTGTTTAAGAAAAGTAAGTCTTTGAAAAGCTTTTTCTTAATTTTTGTATATTCTTTTCTTTAGTTCACAATGGTTCGTGGTGCCCTCAAACCTTGTAACATTAATTTAACTCATTTCCCGACATCATAGAATGACGAAAGGTTTCATATATTTCTATATATTCATATATTTAATATATATATATATATTAAATATGGACTTCTTTATCCTAAAATAAATACTAGCCAGCAACGACGTGGGGTTTGACTGATTGCAGAACACTTTAGAATTTGGGTTCGAAATAACTCGAAAAAATAATTTAAAAAAAACTTTTTAGAGACATACTTTGCTTAAACAATTCGTACTAAAAAGTAAAAAATAATTTTGTTTATGCATGACTAAAAAGAAAAGCATGGGGCACACCAATTAAAGAATTTATAAAGTGACTGTATCTGAGAGAGCGCCCCATGCTTTCGTTTTATGCATGCATAAACAAAATTATATTTTACTTTACAGTGCGAATTATTTAAGAAAAGTATGTTTTTAAAAAGTTTTTATTATTATTCTTTATACGTATATTTATTTATACATATTAAAACTGAAGTAGGAACTACTGATATATTAATCATCACTCACATTTTTTTGGGGGGGGGACCTTGTTACAGTAAGGTGGTGAATAATTTCTTCGTTGGATACCTGTCGAAGAATGTCTAACTCACACGAAGGAAAGCCAACAGTTTGTCATGAAATAGTACAACCTATTTTCTCATGATTCTGATGGAATTTATTGTACATTCTACAGAACAATTAGTCATTACGACAGTAATAAGAAACTTGTACAAGAAGCTTAAATTTATTAATCAGCGAATGTACACCGACACAATTTAAGAAATCTCTTGACCCAACGTTGATTTAGTTTCTCCGGAAACTCTCCATCCGTAGCTTCAGAATAACTTTCATTCCTGTCTTCAACAGCTACAATTCGTTCTGTCATAATTATACTGCTTCTTAATGTCCTCCTACACCGACATGTGTAAGTCAAATCGATATCTATCGCTACAGACAAGTAGATTGTATGGAAAACTTCAAATTCTTCTGTAAGAATTCCAGAATCGAAGTTGTAAAATTTGGAAAGCTTAGCAATAATATCCACATTATTTACTTGTTTTGAAGTTTCTAAGACACCACATCTGTGTAAATGTGGCTGACAATTGCTCCGAAAAATCTCTCATGAAGCTGAGATATCATATTATCAATGCACTTGTAGGAAATCTAATTTCAGTCACCTACAAGGATATATTATTAGATCGTCGACTCCCAATTCATGGAAATAACTGTCCTGACTTTCCGTACTTGTCTTAAAAAAATGCCATTCATATTGTTTATTAAAACATTCAAGGACACAATCAACGAATTGCATTCCAACAATCATCTGTTCTGTGCTTCTGTAGCTTACTTTCAGTTGCTGCATCATAATCATAGATGGTTCCTTTCTTGTAAGTACTCGACAGGAGGCGAAAATATCTTGAATAAAACACATGCCATAATGTAAAAGAACTACAGGATCAACAGTCAGCAATCTTTCCCTGAACTTTACTGCCAAAGTGCTCAATTCTCTTCCATATTCCTTCCGGTACTGACAATATCTAAAGTTTGCAATTTCAAACTATATCTGTTGTTATAGTGACGATTATACATTAAAAAAAAAGTCTAACAATAAAAAAAAAGGTATTAAGAATGCTGTATGCAGAAAGTGATTTTTCTACCATCGCTAATCTGTGAGACGTACACAGCTTCTTTACGTTTGCTTCGCAATTCGCATTTCCTGTACCTTTAGCCAACCATAAAATTAGAATTTAGTTCTCTGTCTTGAACAAATGACAAAGTTTCTTCAAATTTATTCTACTTGCATCGCCTGAAGAAAAAAGAAAATAGACGTTCGACAGGAGCGGCATTTTACATTAAACTCAGCATTTTCTGCTACCACTATGTGTTGAGTATACAATTAGAGTAAACTGACCAGCTTGCTTTATCCTTTGGACAATTACGCACTTGGACAATTGGACACATTTTCTTTTACAATAATTGAATTAACGAAAGCCTCGAAAGTTTGATCTCGAAATTGTCCTCGAAGCCTCGAAAAGCCACGAAATTTCACTCATGTTTCCTTTGCTTTATCCATATATTACCTTTGATTTGGACTGTGTTTTTACAACGGAGACAAAGGTTATGCAAATTTACCTCAAAATTGTTGTCTTTTCCTAAAAGCAATCTTTTATCAGGTTTCGGCAACAATCAATAAGAACTGATAATATTTCGATTATGACCAACTAGTACGTTATTGAAATTAACACAGAAAAATTGACGGCCGCCGCGACCAGGACTCGAACCCGGATTTCCCCGTTGCCGGCTAGGTATACTACCAATTACTCCACCACGGCACGGCCAATTCTCTGTGTATATGGAATGTTCCTCTCGCCTAGACACTCTTTACCAACACAAAGTTTATTGTGAAAAAGGTAATAACATCTATTCTTTCATACTGCCTGATAGCAGAAAGATTCCTCAACCAAAAATCTCCGCATGAGTGGAGTGCCTGGGCCTCGTAACCAGCAATGAAGAGTTCGGAGAGTGTCTAGGTGAGAGGAACATTCTATATACACAGAGAATTGGCCGTGCCGTGGTGGTGTAATTGGTAGCATACCTAGCCGGCAACTGGGAAATCCGGTTTCGAGTTCCAGTCGCGAGGGCTGTCAATTTTTCTGTGTTAATTTCAACATTTACCAACACAAGGTTTATTGTGAAAAAGGTAATAACATCTAGTGTGTTATTGTTAGCTACTATATGTTATCGATTCGTTGTCCTTTTAACCACTGAATTCAATTTAACTTGGCTCAGAAATGTTGGGAAATGTCTTGTTGTGAAACTGGCTGAATATGGCGAAAGTAGTTTCCTTATTTTTGCCCATTGTAACATCTCGTTGACCATAGTGTTTGCTTTATCCTTTGGACAATGTCTTCCTGTGGGATGGTGTTCCATGCCTGCTGCACCTGGACGGTCAAATAGGCTATTGGCGTTGCTGGTTGCGGCTAAGTATGGGCCTGTCTTCCAATCATGACCCATACATGTTCAATGGGTGAAAGATCTGGCAATCTTGCCGACCAGAACACACTCACATCTTGAGCACATTAGCTTGCAGTTGCGGTATGGGCACGAGCGTTATCGTGTTGAAAGTGAACCTGTTCTCTTCGATCATGAATGGAAGCGCAACAGGTTCGATCACCATTCTGATGTAAACGTCCATCAGCAAGTATTTCGCAGTCAAAAACACTGCATAATAAATGAAGGAGCCGTATTATTTATATACTTATTAAAGCGAGGAGCCCAAACGGAGTTAAATGACTTTATCCGCATAATTGAATTTGAATTTTATTTTTAAGGCCTTTTGGCAACTTTAGACTCAGGCACGATGGATTATGATGTAATGAAGAAAGTTGGAAGAAGCGTGAGAACCCCAAAGAATCCCACGCACATGGTGTTTGTCCACCATTCCACATAACACGAGCAGGGATCGAACCAAGGACCCCAAGGACCAGAGGCTAGCGCTCTACCATTGAGCCTCCACGGCCCTTTATCCGTATAAAATCTGTGTGATTTAAATATTTGAAGCAAACTTGCAAAATGACAAGTTAGTAAGCATTTTATTCTAGCACATTCAAGCTTTTGAATGAGAATTTTTTTAATAACTTCTTAACATAAACCATTTTTGTTCCGCCCCAAAAATGTCTTGACGCATTGCGTGTCATACAACTTCCCTTCCTCTGGACACACCTGCCACCATGACTTCCCAACTTTTACAAAAATTAGTTTTAAAAATTGTTACTTTAAAAAATGTTTACCAAAAGTAGGAATATAGCATACACCTGATTCCTTTGAGTTTTCTTACAACCCGACCCGACCCAATCCGAAACAATCAATTACAACCCGACTAGAATTTACAATATAGATGAAACTGTTTTAAGCATTGTTCAGTACAAAACAACGAAAGTGATCGTTTCCAAAGGTAAAAGGCAAGTTGGATCAATTTCGTCCGCGGAGCGTGGTTCACTGGTAACCGTACTTACATGCATGAGCGGTGCAGAACATTTCGCACCTCGCCTTCTATCGGTTTATCCTATAAGTAATGTTGTATTCTTGCACAATGAGGAAAAGAGCGATAATATACCTGGAACACTACCGTTAGTCGGGAAAATAGTATCCATCGGACTCCACTTCATTATGCCACCTGTCAACCAGTTGTTGAATCCACCACTGAAAGAAGTAATCGGTTTTCGAGGCAAAGAACTGGGTCACTGTTTGTCGCAAGTCATCCTCATTTTCCAGTGTTTTCTCCATGGTTTTGCAGGCTGCGAGAATCACAGTAGTCTGTTGGTGCCAGATCTGGTGAAAACGTCGGGTGAGGGAGCTTCTCCCAGCCATATTCCTCGATCTTAGCACAGGTTTTTCTTGCCGTGTGTGGACGCGCCTTATCACTGTGGATGAGCACACTCTTGCGATTAACCAGATCTGGACGTTTTTCCAACAATGCAGTCCGTAGGCGTTTAAGCTGCTGACAGTAGACATCTACATTGATGGTCTGGTTACGTGGCGAGAGCTCAAAATTGATTATCCTACGGTTATCCCACCAAACACTCAACATCACTTTGTTAGTGGGTGGAGATCCTGTTTTGACACAATTCTTGCACCCCCTCCCTTTAGGTACCCACTTCCAATTCCGTGTAATGTTATGGTAGAGGACCTACTTTTCATCCTCTGTCACCATTCTGTCCAGAAATAGCTCACGTCTTTGACGGGTGAGCAGGGAACTGCAGATATGCAGATAACTCGCTGTTGCTTCTGTTGAGGCGTAAACACATGGTGGTACCCATTTTCCGAGTTTCGACACGTACCCAAGGTCCTGCAGATGACGATGAACGGTCGAACGGTGACATGAAGTTCGCTGGCCAGTTCTTCAACAGTACGGATTGGATTTGCCTCCACCGTTGTTTGCAGGACATCGTTGTCCAGCTGCACTGCTCCTCATATTTTCTATGAGACTGGTGTCCCGAGACCGAAACCTCTGGAACCACGTCTGGCACTTTCGCACATCCACAGCATCCTGATCATTCGGCATTGATGTTTCGTGCCATTGCGCTGGCTGGATGTCCCTGGTGAAATTTACACAACATAATATTCCGTATGTGCTCTTCCGACACTGCCATGATCAAACACAAACCACACTTCCAAAACGTGGAGTAGACTGTTCCCCTTCTACATACTGCTGCTCAATAAATTCCCTATATGATTCAGCTATAGCAAGTGCCGTCTACTTCACTATTTGCTCGCCAGATGACGTCATTGCAGCGGTAATCGCACATACTACATTACTTATGGGATAAGCCGATAGTATTCCCTGGTACCAACATAGAGGATGAACTTATGGATGATGTACCGTGTGCAGCTGTCGCCCATTGCCACAAATCTAGCTCGATCCAACCTGACAGTTTTCTCAAGTGGTTTCAGGCACTATTCTGGAACAATGTGAATCCCTCCAAAGAAAACACAGTTGTTTTTGTCTTGGACGGTCACTACTTGCATACCCGAAACATTACTTTGCTTGGTTCTACAGGTGAGAATGGTGTACACATTTGTTCGCTACCATCCAACACTATTCATACGAGGCAGCCTCTTGACAAATCATTCATGTACCCAGTGAAAATATACTATGCTCAAGCCGTAGAAAACGTCGTTGAAGCACAACAAAAATAAGTCAGTAGTTATCAAGTTGCACGTTTACTTAGGGAAACTTACATTAAAGTATCTATCAATGGTCTTAGGGCAACTGGTTTGTACCCCTGCAATCGTAACATCTTCAGTGATAACGAGTCCGTAGCCGATGAACAATATGAAGCATGGAAGGAAGCTGAAGCAGTAAATAAACATTCAGCCTGACAGGAGTTTGACGGATCTGCAAGCAACAGCATATGGTGCCAGCTCACCCGGAACAGTGCAAGTATCTCCTGGCCCCTGCTCTTCTAAGACTCCTGGCGCTACGTGTTCCACTGCACAAGGTGAGTCTCAGCAGTCATCAACATCACCACATCGTCCCAGTGATCCATCCCAGCAACCATCTGCTCTTCACTTAGATATCAGTCCCATACACTGCAATGTTCTCAGCAAAAAGTTAGCTTCTACAGTACGAGGACAGCAATGTTCTTCTGCTACTCTTCTTAATAGTTCACCATATAAAACGAAACTTTTGGCAGATCAAGAAAAACGCAAAGAAACTAGAAAGAAGATAGCAAAACAAGGGTGTCGTGTTGGAAAATTTAGTGCAAGACAATAACAAAAACAGTCGCTCTTCAAAACCAATAATAAGAAAAGGCCGCGCGTACCACGTTTTGTGTCTAGAAATGAAGATTCTGATGAGAGTCCCGATTATGCCTCAACTGACGATGAAGGCAACTAGGACGAAGACTGGGAATACCCTTACTGTGATGAGAAATATTCACAAAACAAGAAAGGTGAAAAATGGATAATCTGCATTAAGTGTTGTACCTGGTGTCATTAGCTATATGCTGGTGTAGATAACTACAAGCGTTTTGTGTGTGAGTTTTGTTTTGAAAAATAAGGAGTTTACTTACCCCCGGCACACTTAT
>JAGDQP010000813.1:43516-141656 GCA_022664845.1 Lepisma saccharinum
ATAAAATATTTTGGTTTTTATATTTTTCATTTTATATTTTGATGTACTTTCATTTCAATTTGTTAAACTAAATGTTTAGTGAGTAGGCTCACTAAATGTTGGGATGATGAGTGAAAGAGGAAGAGAGATTGCAGACCTGATGGAAAGAAGAAAGTTGGGGATCCTGTGCGTGCAAGAGACAAGATGAAAAGGGAATAAGACAAGAGAGCTAGGAGGAGGCTTCCATTTGCTGTATAGTGGAGAAAATGAACATGGAAGGAACGGCGTAGGAATTGTTCTTTCAAAAGATCTGAAAGATACTGTAGTAAGCGTAAATAGAAGGAACGACAGAGTGATGAGTATTAGGATATACATGGATGAAATAATCACTGTAGTGTTTGCGTATGTTCCGCAAATCGGCTGCGAGGAAGAAGAAAAGATGGAATTCTGGGAGAAATTGGACCATGAACTTCGCAGCGTTCCCCTAGCGGAAAGAGTAATTGTGGGCGACGACTTGAATGGACATGTAAGCAGAAGCAGAGAAAGAATTGAGAGGATCCACGGTGGCTGGGGTGTGGTAGATAGGAACGAAGAAGGAGAAAGAGTAATAGACTTTGCAACGGCATTCGATCTGGCAATTTGCAATACATTTATCCAGAAGAAAAAGAAGCATCTCAACTTACAAAAGTAATGGAAAAGAAAGTCAAATCGATTTCATCATGTGCCGAAGACAACATCTTAAGGAGATTAAGAACTGTAAGGTCATAAATAGTGAAAGTGTGGCCCCACAACACAGAGTGGTGATTGTGGACTGGGAGTTTGCAGGTAGAAATAATAGGAGGCCGCGAAATGGAGAGCCCAAAATTAGATGGTGGATACTGAAAGAAGAGAAACTAAGAAAATTGTTCAGGGAAGAGGTTATCGAAAGAATAAATCTGAAAGAAGAGGATTTGCAAAAATGGTGGGAAGTGAACAGTAGGATCATGCTAACGGCCGCAGGGAAGACTTTGGGTAGAATTTCTGTAAAGAGCCCCCTGCAGGAAAGGAAACGTGATGGTGGAATAAGGAAGTGCAAGAAGCTATTAAAGCGAAGAAGAAAGCTAAAACAAGATGGATGCTTCACGGACAGAAGAAGATAAATGTAGCTTCAAAGCGGCTGATAAGGAAGCAAGGAGGGCAGTGGCTAGAGCAAAAGCGCAAGCCTGGGATGAACTGTATGACAAACTTGAAACACCAGGTGGAGTGAAGAAGCTATACATGTTATCAAAAACCAGAGACAAGGCAACAAAGAATATTACCCATATTAGGCAAATT
The DNA here is from genome assembly GCA_022664845.1 of Lepisma saccharinum. Classification (NCBI taxonomy): domain Eukaryota; kingdom Metazoa; phylum Arthropoda; class Insecta; order Zygentoma; family Lepismatidae; genus Lepisma; species Lepisma saccharinum. Next base: position 44,810 of record JAGDQP010000813.1, read on the forward strand.
AAGAATGGCCAAGGATTAGTGGTTACCGACCGATGAAGACAGGATTAAAGAGAGATGGGCCGAATATTTCGAAACGCTCCTAAATGAAGAAAATCGTAAAAAAGTTCTTAGCGACGGAACCCCAAATCCTAGACCAACGCCAAGAATAAGCCGAGAAGTAGAAAAAGCAGTAAAGAAAATGAAGACCGAAAAAGCTACAGGACTTGATTTCATACCAGTAGAAGCGTGGAAGAGTTTGGGATCAGAATGTATAGATATTGTATGGGATTCGATGCAAAAATATCTATGAACAAGAATAAAATACCGACTCAGTGGAGAGAGAGTGATTTAATACCAATTTTTAAGGAGAAGGGAGATATAAAGAACAGTGAAAACTATAGAGGAAACAAGCTAATGTCACACACGATGAAGATTTGGGAGAAAATTATACAAGGAAGATAACAAGAAGAAACATCAATAGAAGAAGAACAATTTGGATTTATTCCAGGAAAAAGTACAACGGATGAAACTTTTATATTAAGACAAACTATGGAAAAGCATCAGGAAAAGCAAAAAGGATTGCATATGGTCTTTATTGATTTGGAGAAGGTCTACAACAGAGTACCACGTCAGGAAGTATGGGGATGCTTGAGGAAGAAAAGAGTGCCAGAGAAATATGTAAGGATAATCCAAGATATGTAAACAAGAGCTAGAACTCAGGTAAGAAGTAGTGTGGGATTGACACGCCAAATCCCTATTATGGTTGGATTACACCAGGGTTCAGCCTTAAGCCCGTACCTCTTCAACGTAGTCATAGACGTTATAACTCAGGATGTGAGAGATGAAGCCCCTGGTGTATGTTGTTTACCGATTATATTGTACTATGCAATACTAATAGGTCAGAACTTGAAAGGAAAGTAGAGAGTTGGAGAAAGTCTCTGGAAGATAGAGGCCTAAGGATTAGTAGAAAGAAAACTGAGTGTCTTGAGTTTAACGGAGAAGGAAATGGAGAAGTAATGTTGCAATAAGAATGATTGAGTAAAGTGAAAAGTTTTAAATATTTACGCTCAACTGTTACTGGGAATCGCTATTTGGACTCTGAAATAACACACAGAATGCAAGAGGGATGGCGAAATCGGAAGAAAGTAAGTGGCGTTCTCTGCGACCGCAGAATCACGGTGAAGAATAAAGGGATGATTTACAAAACAGTGGTTAGACCAGCAATGATGTACGGAGCAGAAAAAGGGCCAATAAAGAAAGCACAAGGAAAGAGATTAGATGTCACCGAAATGAGAATCCTACGCTGGGTGTGTGGGATAACAAGAAGAGAGAGAGTGAGAAATGTGAGAGTAAGAAGTACAACCAAAGCTGTAGAGATATCTAAGAAGATACAAGAAAGAAGACTGCAGTGGTATGGACGTGTAACGAGGAGAACAAATGACCATGTATGCAGAAGAGTGATGGCAATGGAAGTGGAGGGCAAGGAGGAAATGAATGGATAGGGTTAAGAAGGATCTCGGGGAGAAATGTTTGTCAGGGGAAGAAGTTCAGGACAGGGCTTTGTGGAGAAGACTCATCAGAAACATCGACCCAACGTAGGTGGGAAAAGACTGAGAGAAAGAATAATAATTAGGGAGACCGAGAGTCCCCAAGAGATATATATGTTTGAAGGCCAGGCTTGAGAAGAATAGAGCTAATTAGCTAGAGCTGAGTAGATAATGCAATTCTACATTATTTTTGGTGCGAGTGAAGCATGTGGGAGGCGGTGAGTTGTCTGGCTGGTGCAGTCATGGTGGAGGATTTGCAGCTGACAATGGCCGTGTTAGAAAGGGATATTAGATCTTCAATAGTAAGATGAGACCAAGTGTATTATTTTATACGTTTAAATTATTTCTCCTAGATGCAGTGGTGTGTGTGCGCTTGAATTTTATTTATTTATTTAATTTTTTTATTATTATGGTTGTATTATGCAGGACTGCGGTTTTAAGTTTTCGTGTTCCTATGATTAAGATTTAATCGTTGCGCATTTCATGATAAAGTTACTCTACTCCTGCTGGGTTATATTATAGACTGAGGCTTGACCTCTGGGCCAATGGTGTTCTGTCCACCTCATGGTGCAGTTTTGTTTACATAAGTTTCTCGTCTCTATGCGTGGGATATAGGATGCTGATACCTAGAAGGCGACCCAAAGAATTTCTTGTTTCTGAAGTTGGAAGATAGGCATCTCTAGTTCAGTAGGAGAGGTTAGTTCCTGGCCCAGGTTTTAGCATCGACTCTGAAGTTCTTGTTCAGGACTTTTCTGGAATAAGATGATTGGCTCCTAACAGTCAATCCAAATCCATATTTAAATTTACAAAATATAAACATAAACTTTACAAAATATAAAGAAATGAGGTACCGGTACATATTAAAACGAAGTCCATCTATCATTTAAAGAAGGAAAATCTCCTCTAATTTCTTCCCTGGAGGAAGCGTACCAAGGATAGAAGAAACATTCCCAAGCTGAACGGCGATACTGATACGCTATAATAGAAAAGTAGTTGCGCGAACATTGCCGGAAACTAGCGTAATGCGCTGTCCAACCTCTTTGATGAAATTGATGACCTCCGTGCCCCAAGTACCGCGTGACTTGATTGCAGTGGCAACGAAAATGAATTTATCCAACAGATTACTGTATTTTCTATTTTTTTCAACCTCTCTACGTGTAGCCGCACCACCAGCTTACAAAGATGAATGAGGAAGATTCGAAAGAGCACAAGTAACGATTCAAGTGAAATCTCATAATAATGAACGACTACAACCAGATGGTTCAAGCACTGAAGATGTTTCAACAGAAATAAGAGCTCGAACAATTAAGTCATTGACACTGGCGTGAAGTATGTGTCTACCAGCACTGCGTACGCAAAAGAGACCATTGAGGTCACGTTGATAGACAAACGCACCACAAGGTGGACAATGGTGAGACACGCAGATCATCTCCTAAACGTATGGCAACAGCTTTACGAAAACTGTCATTGGATACATGGAGACCAAGAGGAGGAGATGGTAGGGCCACGACCGAACTCCACAGAGACCGGAGCACTGCCGTTTAGCAGCACCATTCATGTGACATGAGTGGCCCTTCTGACTGAAGAGAAAGAGCTGCTGCTTTCTGCTTCTCAAAGGAGATTAAGAAAGAAACTCGTGCGATATAAATGAAGCAGCTTGTTTTTAATCAATTAGTTAATTTATCAGTTACACTGTTCTAACATGTTCACATAAATGATATGTACAAACAATAGTATTGATATATAAAGTTTAATCATCCTAAATTAAGCACAAATATAATTAGCATATACGGTAAATGCAACTTATCAGCTGGTACCTTGGCCGAAATTATGAATCATATCAAATGGTCTGCCAGCCTTGTTGTACATGTACGAATGGAATGAAATTGACACCCTCAGCCAGTAGTTGAAAATAAACAACACAATACATAACAACAGCAATATACAATATACTATATATGATTTATTATTAAACAAATTGACGCATTCTACATGACTACTCACATGATTGCTTTTAACTCATTAGAGTATTGTATTTACGTTTCTTATTAGCAATTCTCTTAGCATTCAAAATATCACTTTTATGTTTCGTGTAATTGTTCAGCAAGATGTTAGAAAAGGTGCTGATCAAATTTTTAAATACATCATGTAATTTGACACCACATACACAAATATCATGCAAAGAACTTTCGCATAATTCGTCGTCAATGACGTTCATCAAAGCAAGGTTCTGAAGCCATTTTTTTCTGGTGTCCATAATGCAAGAACTTTTCTTCATACTTTTCACTGACTAGAATTTGCATTAAACAATGAATACGACAACCAACTCTCAGCACAAAATCAGAAGATGTAGTAAGACCACCTCTGTTGAGATATGAAATATACTTGTCCTCATTCCCCTTTAACAAGGAAATACAATTATTACAATTGAGTTTTTGACACTGTTGTTTAAAGGCTATTTACCCTCATTTTCTTTTCGGTTTCTAGAATTTGTACTACTGAAACGTGATAATCGCCACCAGATAATTGACGATAGCAACTAAAACGGCTTTCCAAGTTGTCTGTCTTAATTTTACCTGTTAACGCATACTCTACACCGATATTATTCAAAGACATCTTGATTAATGGAAATATTACAAGAGTACAATGATAAAGAACATTGAATGTGTCACTCGTTAAGCATTTGTCTTGTGAAATTGACCTCCATGCTTGCAACCAATCGAGAAACTGTTGAAGAAACGCTAATCGTTCATCACTAACATTTGTAAATGGAATGGCTGCATTATTTCTAGAAAGTATACCAGGAAGTTCGCTTTCTACGTTAATAATGTCCCACTACTTTTTCACAAGCTCTACAAAGATTACAGTACCGGATTCACATCCATACTAAAGTTTGAAAGCTGACTCAGTTGTTTCATGAAACATGTTAGTAACAAGACTTACTTTCTGTCTTTCCAGATTACTTGGATATACTGATTTGTAATTTAATTTAGGAGCTGTTTTGAGAAGAAGGTTATTTTCTTTCTTGTACAAGTTTACAACATCTAAGAACTTAGCAACGAGTGTTACACTTTCAGAACTTGGTACACTTTCGAGAGGGGGGGAAAAGCAAATGTTTTCTCACAATCTTTCTGATTTAACCAATTGTTTTTTGTACACTTAAAAAACATGCCCTGTATCGTACGTCACAAATATTTTTCTACCACAAAATTCGAAACTATATTCATTGTACTGTTTTTGCCTCTGCGTTACAATTATTTTCTGCGGAACCATATATATTTCCCCCCTTATATTCAAAAGATTGTTTTACATAAATTTCATCTAACTGCAATGCTACAAACTTTTCTCTGTCGGATGTTCGCTCTGCTAGAACTTTCAAAAAGTGTTTGTTTGATCATCTGCCGATGGAGAGATCATAAACGAGGCTGACAAACGTTGAAGGTGTTTATGATGAGGTAGAATGAGGAGATGAATTTACCTAAGAGGTTTAACATGATGATGATTGTTCATACAACATAAAAGTATTTATAAGCATGTTAATAGAATAAGATCTTTGAAATAAAATGAAGCTTCAACTGTTCGCAAATAAATCGTAAATGATTCGTTGAACCGTCTCCTTCCACATCATCGAGCTCATGCAAACTTTCCTCAAGGTTTTCAACGCATTTTTGAACATAGTTTGCTGGCGACGTTTGAGGAATAAAATCAACATAACTGCTAACAATGTTCTCCAGCTGGGCCCACCTGTTGGGTTTTGAATTCGGTGGTAATATCCACGTTAGATCTGATAAACTAATGCACTTATCACCTACAAATACTTTCACGCACAGTTCCTTGTCTATCTTGACGCACACGTTTATTAATGGAACACACTTCTTGTTAAAATCTACAATATATAAAGAAGCAAATTATTAATAACATAACTTTTCCATTTGTCAATATTTCAAATCTTCTTGCGAAAATCACTACACGAAACCGTAAAATCCGATATTATGTCTTCTTTTAACCACTTTTCATTTTTCTTTTCGTAGTCTTCTACATATCTTCTTTGCCGTTCGTCCGGATCAGTTCTCTCTTTGGATTGTTCCTTACTTAGATAAGAGGGAAGCGATGGAAATAGTTTTGGAACGCACCTACTTTCAACGCCGGTCTATCGCGAGGAAACTCACATCCCATACCAAATTTATCCTTATATTTGTCTATTCTAATTATATCACTGTATTGAAGATGTTTTATACATACCACTGAGCTGTCAGATGGTGTCCAGTTCGCCCGTGGAATATTCCTAATCCATTGGTTTCCAAGTGTCTCGTCCTTTGGGAACCGAAACACGGTAATATATTGAAACGAAGAATCTTTCGTTGCACTGTAATTGCTCTTGCAACCCGGTACAATGCACTTAGGAGCCAGTAGCAATAATTAGTTTTGTACAGAACAATTCATACACGCACTACAACAAATACACAACGACAAATAACTGATCACACTCACGAAAACGGAAAATATTTATTCCACGTAACAGCGTTTGAATTTTGCTTCACAACAACAAGCTCCAGACTGAGTGGACGTTGAGGGCAACGGTTCACTATTGCCAATTCTACAGCATTATGACCTTTTAAATGAAGTTCGGCTGTGGTAGGGCCTGCAGCCAAACACCAGACTCAGGTGAAAAAATAGCAAGAAGTCTGGCTTTATCTTCAAGACAATCGGGAGATTGTAATAGAATCGATTGGGTGTTTGATAAATGGATCACCCCAAATAGCCTGAGAACTACTAACGTTTTAAAGTATTATAGTAGTATTTGGCAGGAGTATTAGTAGTAGTAGTAGCTTTAGCAGATCTGCACCATGGGTGCGCAGCACCCCAGAGAGTCTGGTTACAATAAAGGGGTCGAAGACCCCCAAAACTCCCAAAGTGAAGGGCGCAGCCCGCCACGGGGACGCAAGTATTGGTGACAGTGCCGATGACTGTTGCGAATGTAATTTATTCACCCCGCACCAACTTGCGAGTACTTTAGTTAGTGTATTTATATATTTTAAAAGCATATTTTAATATTTTTTTAAATATTGACTTCTTTGGATTTTTTAAATATGGATTAAAAATAGTTTTAAAGACACATACTTTCCCTTAAATAATTCGTATTAAAAAGTAAAAAAAAAAGTGTATGCATGAATAAAAAGAAAAGCATGGGGCGCCAATTGAAGAATTTATAAAGTGACTGTATGTGAGATCTAGCCCCATGCTTTTCTTTTTATTAATGCATAAAGAAAATTATTATTTTTTATTTTTTTATGCAAATTATTTAAGTGTGTGTATTTATAAAGCTTTTTATTATTTTTTATTGTATAGCTGCAGCATCATGGTGTAGTTCTAAGAAGAATCGTTGTTGCTTAATGTTTCTTTGAGAAGGAAATGACCTGTAGAATTTCTTAACCTATTAGACGAACTGAGCGTTAGCCAGAGGCGGTGACTTGATTGAGGCTTACATAAACCACAAAAGGAAAAAAAAAATCATTGAAAACTCGATGTGAAATAAATTGGCTACAATCTCGTGTTTTGTGAACTTGAAGCAGGACAGTACTTCCAATAGTTTCATCATTCTCCTCCTTCGCTTGATAATCACTCCCTCTTCCGATTGCTTCAATATGGCAGATTATACGTGGGCATGAATGAGTGAAAGTTATTCATTTCGTTCTGAGAACCTTCATTTTCACTCACCTGTGACTAACGCCAAAATCCGAACTTCTTTTTATGTAACGTATATTGCTCCACCAGTAGCACACATACGTGTTTTCAACGTTGATTTTAGATTCATTTCGTTGATTAATCGTTATCGATTGAAAAATATACGTTTATTTTTAAATCATATTTCAACAAAGACGTCATTGCGTTGATAAGACGTTAATACAACGTGTATTCAATATGTTATTTTCAACTTTCATTTTGTTTAATGCATTTCTTACTAATGTTATGTAAAAAATAAAATTAAAAACTAATTGAATAACACAAACTAATTTTGGTGTTCTCATGTGCACGTTGAAAACACATAGAATTTAAAACAATCTTTCAACGAAGTTAGAATTTCGTTGATACGACGTTAATGTGACGTACTTTCAACTATCATTCATACTATGTCCTAGATTTCGTTTTACACTTGTATTTCTAATTTAATTGCTTAAACATTATAATTAGAAGCAAATACAATGAAAATAACAATATTTTTCATGTTTTCATTTGCATGTTGAAAACAGGTTGAATTTTAAACTATACTTCAACGAACATTTAATTTCAACGATACAGTAAAAGAGTAGTGGTCTCTCCAGGTGGGTTCTCGGATAAGTGATCAACGCGTTGAGCTACCAACGAGAAGTACAGAACGTTCCTATGTTCGAACCTCACACCAGCCGCTCGGATTATTTACTGTTGGAAAATTAACACTGTATATTGTGATAAAAGTAACGGATAAAATGAAACTATAAATGTGTGTATACCACTAAATAGCAAACATTCTCTGTTTTGGCCAACTTAACCCGTTTCTTCATTGTTTCTTCTCAACCATTATTCAACGTCGAATAAACCATTGAACAGGTGGATATTTCGGTACATTTACAACGTTAACATAACGTTTCGGTACTAACGTTTAATCCACGTATGTTGAACGTTTGTGTGCTACTGGTGTCATTTTTAAAGCATATTAACTAAGATAGTAAAGACTGATTTTACTCTTTAATACAATATTAAATTAATGGTTAACTGAATATATTTCTCGTTTTCAAACAATTATGATAGATTTAACTGAACAAATTCATCATTTTTTTTATTCAGATACGAAGTGAAACGGTAGATAATACCACTTTCTTTATTGATTTATTAACATTGAAGTCAACGCTAAACTTAAGATTGCAGCTACAGTGGACAGACAAATTACAACAACATCTATGAATTCACTCTTCTGCAATATGTCTTCGAAATGGCAAAGACGAAAAACAAAGAAAATGTTCTTTGGAAATGAGTTTTCCTTGTCTAAACGATTGTGAAACTAGAGCAATATATTTTAGGAATTACGCAGCTAAGTATGAGGTTCAAATGGTAAATTCTTTAATGAGCAATGGATAGAATTATGAAAATTATGAACATTAATAAATGTTCTTATTCATGTGTTGTTAAGACATCTGAATGGGATTTATAGATTAATTTATTAACTAGGTGAAGTAGTTTAGTTTCCATGCAAACGGAAATAAATACTCAGTAGTTTAACTGTGTAAACGATTTATTCTTGGAAAGTAGCATTTTGATATTGCATCCAACTTCTAGTAGTATGTTCTTCGACTATAACACTTAAAGCCAAAGTCATATGAGTAGTCAATATTCATGGCTGCAATTTGTCCATATGCTAGAAAAGTAAGAAGTTATTACAAGTGTTTTTGTCTATTTTCCAACATTTATGGCGCTTCGAGAAGGGCGGTTTTGGAAATGGACTACATATATAACATTATCACCAATTTGTCGCTATTTTGTTTAAAGGTTTAGTAGAACGTATGCATATTGGTTTTATTAGGCTTAAAAGAGTTAAACAGTCAGCTTTCTCTGCCTTTTCTTGTTTCTTGTGAACCTTACGCAAATATAGATACAAACAATGAGACAACGTTGAAAAAAGTACCGAAAAAAATTCCTAGATTCACTGAATAGAAATGGGTTGAAAAAAGTACCGAACAGAAATGGAACCCGGGCTTTCCAATTACTGGTCAAGTGCTCTACTATTGAGTTTATTTGGACTGCGACCAAACTTTAGATAATTTATCAGTGATTCTCAACAGCTGTATCCTGAGAACTGACCAGGGTTTCCATGAATCGAGAGTGATTAGCAGATAGTTACTGATTTGACAGTAACACACGCTCGAGAATTCTCGTGACGTGGCCTGCCTTTTCGAACATTAAAAGTGGACGAGGTTCTGGTAACTTAGTGAAACCCTCTAGCGGAGAACTTTTTAAGGATTTCACTCTTTGCAGGCTATAGTGTGGTTGCTTAGAACAAATATTAGCCAGAATAGTGACATGCTGGATTAAAGCGACTGATTTTACATAGTTCTTCTTACCTTCAGTACAATCAGTTTGTAGGGAGATGCCAGATTTTCGGTTCCGCCATCTTGAAATACGACGCCATCTTTATTTTATTCAAGGTTTATGAATTTTTTTTTAAAATCGCTTATTATTTTCCCAATGGTAGAGTTTATAGCAAAGTGTTCAAATAACTTATTTACGATTAAATTTCCTACGTTTTGAGCCCAATGCCGCTTTTGTAGCTTTCATAATTTTTGAGATACAACCTTTCAAAGTTTTAACTTTTTAGTAAATTTTCGACTTTTCTTTAAAAAAACACATACACACTTTTTATCTCCCCAATGGTAGAGTTTACAGCAAAATGTGTTCGAATACGTTTTATTTAAAATAAAATTCCCTACAATTTGAGTGCAATACCGATTTTGTAGCTTTACTTGTTTTCGAGATACAAGCTTTCAAAATTTTGACATTATATAGGTTGCTATATGAACCTGTAATACCGGTAGTTTGTTGGGTTTTGTTGAATATACTCAGTGCAGTTCTTGCCCAATCGTGGATGTGAATTCGAACCGTGGCTGTGGGTTCTTTCAGGTTGCGTCCGGAACGGACGGCGTGAAGCTCGATCCGTTTCATTATTTTCTGACAATACATGACGTAGTTCAAAATTATTGAAACAGATATAAAATAGTGAGCGATAGTATCAGGTAGTTTACATGGCAAATACGTTGATTCAAAGAATACACTACAGCAATGTTGTCGGACATAATAAGCACTTGTTTAGGATACATGAGAAGGGCCGCCACAACTGTGGCAAGAAACTCGGTGACAAAGATATGATATGGTTGAGAGAAACGAGACACAAAATGTTCGGTACCATCTTCCAACACAACTGCGATGGACATAGGGGTGCCATCCAGAAACACAATAGTACGGACAAAGACGGGTTGAAACAAGCCACAAGGCACTGATAAAATTTTCTTAAGTTGAAACATTGTCCACTGAGGAAAGATATTTTCGGTGAGAGCAAACACTAGCGGAAAGCTCAACAATGTAGCCAGGGATGACTGTTCGAAGACGGGAAGAGGCTACCGAAAATAACGTTGATCAAAGCGCAAAATGTGAAGATACTTATGCAAAATAGATACTTATATAGTTATTGTGGACACTTTAGCTCCTTGGTAAACGAGTTCCTTGGTAGGCACTAATACACTTTTCTTAATATTAACTGCAAGTGTAGAGTTGCATAGTATGGACACTGCGTGATTGTGGCTCATTCTACTCACCTTTCTCGCTCGTCAACGGAGACAAAGGAGGACACTGAGGACGAAGAAGGAGGAACTCCGCAAGACTGGGCTCTCAACCTCTTTATAATACAGTTGATTTTTGGGTGGATCCTTTCGCCGACCCGGTCCAGTACGAAAACCCCGTTCTTGAGCCGCCGATTCAACTCACAGCTCCTCTTGCCGACCTTCTACTTGAGTTTGTCCTTTACCAAGAAGATTTACAGTGGCCTTTCGACGACACCCGCTTGATGTTCCTTTATTTGGTCCAGCCTCGCAACGTCGATGTTCTTCGCGACCTTCGAATCCAGGAACCCTGGAACGTATTACCCGATGATCGGGAATTCTGGAGACAACTCATTCAAGATCTCAGTCAAATCCAACCTGCACCTGATGTGGACCATCCAGGAGACACCCCGTTGAGGAAGATGAACCAGGGACACCCGGAGATTCTGCTTCAGACAGGGACCTTTCTGATGATTGGAACGATTTCCTTCTCCAGCTCTACAGTTTTCCGAACCCTGAGATATTGAAGTCCTTTTCGTCCCCTGGAAAAATTGGTCACCGCTTCACCTTTATATCATACTCCGCCGGATAACTGTCCCTTTGCCATGCGTGGCACTTACCAATTCTTGAGGGCATGTCAGCAAACGTTTTAGAAGTTTCTCCCCACTTAATAGTGAACTCCTTTCCTGTTTTTCTAATCGAGAAACCAGACGGCAATGGAAGGACTCCCATGATTGGACCTCCTGTTATTCTTCCCCTCCCGTTCACTTACCACGCGTCACGGGCTTGGTGAATCAAGTGTCAACAGAAACTTTTTTGCCAAAATTGACCTCAAAGACGGTTTCTACCACATTACCTTGGCTGCTTATACACGTCAACTTTTCGGTATTAAATGTGGCAAGAGATACCTTCGTTTTAAGAGGTTACCAATGGGATGGATATTATCGCCATTATTAATGCAAACGGCCATGTGTGAAGAATTAAACTTCCTCCTCAGTGATGTGTGCACATATCTTGTGATATTATGATGACATACTCTTTTCCGTCTCAGCATCACAAGTGAATCACACACTGTCCATACTATGCAACTCTACACTTGCAGTTAATATTAAGAAAAGTGTATTAGTGCCCACCAAGAAACTGGTTTACCTAGAAGTTAAAGTGTGAACAATAACTATGTCAGTGTCTATTTTGCCCATCTTCATATTTTGCGCTTTGCCTCAACGCTATTTTCGGTAGCCTTTTCCCGTCTTCAAACAGTCATCGCTGGCTATATCAGTTAGGCTGATCCACTTAAAACATTGAGTTTTCCACTAATGTCTGCTCTCGCCGAAAATATCTTTCGTCAGTGGACAGAACTTCAACTAAAAAACAAACAAACAAAAACTTTATCAGTGCTTTATGATTTGTTTCAACCCGACTTTGCCCGTACTACTGCGTTTGTGGATGCCACCCTCAATGTCCATCCTAGTTGTGTTGGAAGATGGTACCGAACTTTTATTTGGCTCGTTTCTCTGAAGCATATCCTATCTTCGTCACTGAGTTCCTTGCCGCAGCTATGGCGGTTGTTCACATGTATCGTAAACAAGTGCTTATTATGTCCAACAACATTGCTGTAGTATATTCTATGAATTGACGTATTTGTCACGTAGACTACCTGATACCTATTGCTCACTATTTGTATACCTCTGTCAATAATTTTGTACTATGTCATGTATTGTCAGAAAATAATAAAGCGGATCGAGCTTCACGCCGTTCGCTCCGGACGCAAGCTGAAGGGACCCACAGCCAATGAGATCCCGGTAGGAGGAGCATGGGGTCACCTATTGGGGTCTAATTAGAGCTGTTGATCTTGTCAGGGCGGAAGCAGCGTGCGCGTGTGGTTCGGATTGATTCAAGCGGCAGATTTTGCATAGTTCTTGATTTAAATATTTGTTACCATACACAAAAACGAAGGAACAGAAAATGGAAAACCGACAGGCGTTGACTTTATAATTAATAAAGACCTGAAGTCACGGATCACAGAAATTGAAGGAATTTGAGATAGAATCGCACGGGTAGTAATAAAGATAAACAACAGGTACAGTATGGAAATTATACAAGTGTATGCTCCAACAACCTCACATCCGGATGAGGAAATCGAAGACCTATACGAAGAGATACAGAAGATTTTGGATAGTAGCAAATCTCATTACAAAATTGTAATGGGAGACTTCAATGCGAAAGTAGGAGCCAAGCAGAGCAATGACACGAAAGTGGGAAACTTTGGATTTGGCAAAAGAAAAAAGAGAGGAGAGAAGTTAGTGGAATTCTCAGAAGCCAACAGACTGTTCATTTCCAATACATTTTTCAAGAAGGCGCCCCAGAGGAAGTGGACATGGAAAGGCCCAAATGGGACCAAAAACGAAATAGACTACGTTCTATCGAATAACAGGGCAATTTTGCAAAACGCGTCTGTTCTGAACAGTTTCAAAGTCTCGGGTGATCATAGGATGGTGAGATGTAAGCTGAAACTAAATACTAGACTTGAGACAAAGAAGCTTATCAGAGGAAAACCGCCACTTTTAGATCTGGAAGATCTAGGGAAAAACAGAGAGACATTCGAGATAGAACTAAGCAACAGATTTAGCGCCTTGGAAGAGTTAGAGGATGAAGAAGACATCAATAGCAGAAATAAAATACTGACCGAGATAATAAGAGAGACAGACAAGGAAATAGCAGGCACCAGAAAGAAAAGAGAAAGCAAAATCTCAGAAGAAACTAAACTCTTGATGAAGAAAAGAAGGGAAATGAAAGAAGAGGAAAATTACATAAAAAGGATTGAATAAATAGAACTAAATAAAACCGTAAGGAAGATAATAAGACACGATGTACGAAGATATAACGAAAATCTTGTTAGAAATACAATCAAGGAGAACAAGAGCTTGAGCAAAACCAAACAGCAACTCATGATAGGGAAAAATCAAATAATTGCAGTTAAGAGACCAGACGGGACCGTAACACGAAATAAGGAAGAAACTATAAAAATATTTGAAAATTTCTACAGAGAATTGTACTACTCCGAAGAAGAGTTAGGAAATGAAGACTCAGAAGAAAATGATGTAGATGTCCCAGATGTAATGAAAGAAGAAGTGGATAAAGTACTTCCAGGGATGAAGAACGAAAAGACGCCAGGAGAAGATGGACTCACAGCAGAGATGTTTAAATGGGGAGGTGAAAAAATGAAAGAGGAACTTGCGAAATTATTCTAAATGTGCCGGAGGAAAAGAGAAATACCCAGAATTTAGCATAATGCTATTATAATTTTGTTGTACAAGAAAGGGGACAAAGAACGCGTCGAAAACTACAGACCAGTTAGTTTACTGTCAGTTCTATACAAAATGTTCACCAAAGTTATTTTGAATCGTATTGAACGGGACTTGGATTTTAATCAGGGAAGGGAACAAGCCGGATTTCGTCGTGGATTTAGCACAATGGACTCCATACAAACATTGAATGAAGTTATAGAAAGGACTAATGAATATGAACTTCCACTGTTTGGGATTCATAGATTTCGAAAAAGCTTTCGATTCGGTCTCCTTGTCAGCAGTACTTAAATCACTTGAACATCAAGTCATCGAAAATGCGTACATCAAGCTACTGCGAAACATTCATTCGACTGCCATATCTGTCATTAGACTACATCAAGAAAGTGAAAAATTTAAAGTTGGAAAAGGGGTAAGGCAAGGAGATTCAATTTCCCAAAAACTGTTTTCTGCGGTCCTGGAGAGAGTGTTCCAGAATTTAAACTGGGATGAAGTTGGAATTAAAATTAATGGCGAATATCTTCATCACCTACGGTTCGCTGATGATATAGTCCTGTTTGCTTCAAATGCAGAAGAACTACAAACCAGAATGGAAGAACTGAATAATGAGAGTTCGAAAATAGGCCTTAAAATGAATTTAAGTAAATCAAAGGTCATATACAATCAACATGCTGCAAAAAGAGAAAAATAGATTAGCGGAGAGACAATAGGTATAGTTGATGAGTATGTTTACCTAGGCCAGCTTAAAACATCGAATGCAAAGTTGACTGATGAAATAAATAGAAGATGTAAAATGGCGTGGAGTTCGTTTGGAAGACTACACTTTATTTTCAAAAACAAACGACCAATATGTCTGAAGCGTAAAGTTTATAATCAATGTGTCTTACCTGTGATGATGTACGGCTGTGAAACTTGGACATTGAATGCACAAACGACTCAAAGATTGAGAGTCACACAAAGAGCAATGGAGAGATGCATGCTAGGAATAACCAGGAGGTACAGAAAGACAAATGAATTGATTCGCGCACAAACAAAGGTAGAGGATGTAATCAAGACTGCGAAGGTGGAAATGGGCTGGTAACATAGCTAGACGAACAGATGGAAGGTGGACGACAAATGTACTACATTGGATTCCTAGAGAAAAGAAGCGACCCAGACGACGTCCAAATGCAAGATGGGTAGATGAAATCAAGCGTTTTTCAGGAGCTACATGGATGAGGATAGCAGCAGACCGAGATATGTGGAAAGAAAAGGGGGAGGCTTTCATCCAGCAGTAGATAGAAAACGGCTGAATATGATGATGATGATGATGACACAAAAACACTGAGAAGCTATTTAACAAACATCGACAAGAAATAACTAAATCATAATCTATATAATAAAGTATAACTTTTAAAATCTTATATCACGTAAAATATTAAAGATAGAAAAGCGTTATTGTACTCAAATTGTAGGGAATTTAATGGTCAATAAGATATTTGAACACTTTTTGTTGTAAATTTAACCATTGGGGTACAAAATCAGCAACATTTGAAGAAAAGTCGAAAAGCCTTGAAGAAAATAAAATTAGCGTCGTATTTTAAGATGGCGGACCCGAAAATCGGGCACCTCCCCACAAATTGATTGTAATGAGGGCATATAAGAACTATGCAAAATCTGTCGCTTTAATCCAGTCTGTCACGATTTTTTCGCTAAGCCACTACACTATTACTATTTTCAAGGTTTCTTCTGTTTGGTGTGCCGCGAGACGAAAAAGATAGAGAACACATGCGCACCGGCTTTAGCAGCAAGCATACTATTTGGATGATTAATTTTCCGTTGGAAAAATTGCGGCGAGACCTTTCCCACGACACGTCAATTACCTTTCTAGTCCTAGTAATTACTAAGTTATAAACTGCCCCCATTTCCAAATCCGCCCCTGTAATATGCGGGTTTGACTAATCTCAACGAGATCTTTCGAATGACACCTAAACCACATTCCTGGTCCTTGGAATCTCGAGTTAAAATTTGTCCCTTTTATCTCTGGCACCGCCTCTGCGATCTCGATGAATGATACGGGTTTGAACTCGTCTTGCTGGGATATTTCCGACGATCCCTCAACCATCTTCTAGCCTCAGTAGTTCCTAAACTGAAAATTCCTTCCCGAAACTGGAAAACAGTGTCTTCTATCTGGATGAATGATGCGGGTTTGAACTTGTCTTACCGATACCTTTCCAACGACACCTCAACCACCTTTCTAACCCTAGCAGCTCCAAAATTATAAATATTGTTCTCCTCTGACATCAGCCCTGCAACGTATATTATCTATACGGGCTTGAGGTAGTCTTGCCGAGACCTTTCTAACGACACCTCAATTATCTTTCTAGATCTAGTAGTTCCTGAGTTGAAAGTTGTCGACAGACAGACAGGGCGGTTGTATAAGGTTTTACAGCACTTGCACTGTTTTTTTAAGTGCTTATACTCTAATGTTTCAGATAAATGTTAGTACTTGCAGTAATATTGGAAAATCGCCGATAGATTCCTTTTGTGGAACTGAAAGTTCTCAATTTTCACTTTGTGTGATGCAATGATGATGATGATGTGTATTCGTATAAGTCGATGGAAATTTTTTACATAATGTTTAATGTAGCGAGTGACGCTAACGCACGTCCATCCAAGTGTGAATCTGTTATTTAAAATTCAATATGTTTATTGGTCAGTGAGAGAAGATGGAAAAAGAGAAAGTCCGGCTTTTATTGAAAACGTCATACCGATTTGAAACAAATCATTGCGAAAATTGTCAACATACTTTTGAACTGGGACTGTGAGATACGTCGATATATCAATATAGAAGTCGTTAATTTTACATATAGGAATATTGCTATCGATATTTGACAGGCTTGCGTTATTTGATGTTAATACTTATAATCGATTCCCAGATCCAATATTATCGATATATCATATCCCAACATCAAAATTTTGATATTATACAGCATTATTTTGAACACACTCTATTTCGAGGCCTTAAAACTTCACTGAAACTTTGTACAGTGTTATACTGTTTACAGGCTAGAGACAGTTAGGTCATACATAAAGTGTTTTTGGTATACAAGGAAAGGTCTTACCCTAGTTTGAAGTGATAAGTATTCAAAACAATGATCTTGAATTTTTTTAGGATTGTTGAATACTCTGGCAACAATCTAAGCTCGCCATCGAAAAAGGAGAGAACGCCATCCAATTATTTGCATTTTTCTTACTACGTGCCAGGATGTGCTCTGTTTGTTGTTATACTTACAGCCGGTGAATACATACACAACAATAAATGGCTGTGTTAATTCAAATCTTTTCGGTGTCTCAGAGCGACCTATTTTTGTGTTAAATCAACACAACAAACTGTGTTGATGTCGGTTATTCAAAACAATGGATGGGTTGAAAATTATGATTTTATCACAGTGTTGAATCACTAAAATCAAACAAGAAACGGTGTTGATTTAACAAAAAAAAAAAAAAAAGTGATGGTCACCATGGGACACGGAAAAGTATTGAATTAACACAGCCATTTTAGGCAGTGTAGAACAGTCTTAATTTATTATTTTCAAATCTATATTTTGATACAAGTATATTATTCCATACGCATAATACAGCGGTTCTCAAAGTGTGCTCTGGCGCAAAAGCTTCCCTGGGGCTCCGCAACACTATCCGTGGAAAAATCCTTGTCTCTCAAATATTCGGTGAACTTCTTCCCTTTCTCTATGCATTGACAGTACATTACACATTTCCTTCAAATAGTACTCAGCGATATTTTCTAATCTCAAAAAAATCCCTTTCGGTAGGCCTACAGGCTGAGGTAGATTTCGAAGTTTCGCTGAGAGCCGGGGCTCGCCCCCCAACTTCAGTGCTTTTGAGAGGATGCGCCTCCTTTATCTTAACCAAAATCTTCCTGCAGCACTACACCACCACGGAGTACATCTTCACCCTCCCACGGTTGGCTGCGCCCCCAAAGGGAAGATTTGCCCCATTTAGTGTAACCTACTCTTGGTCATACATCTTCATTGAAAATTTCGTTTCTCTACCTTCAATGATTTGGAAATTGGGTTTTTGGGGCGGCCATTTTGGATCCAAGTTGACGACTTTTTGAAAGTTTTCTTATTTTGTCGTGACCTACTTGTGATAGTACAACTTCAAGTAAAATTTCATTTATCCAGCTCAAATGGTGTGCAAAATGGGATTTTGGGCGGTCATTTTGGATCCAAGATGGCGACTTTTCCCAAATGTTGTGATATTTCCCTAAGCTACTTGTCATAATGCACCTTTATGCCAAATTTCGTATCTCTAGCTCAAACGGTGTGGAAAATGGATTTTTAGGTCCGCCATTTTGGATCCAAGATGGCGTCTTTGAACTCATTAGGTAACATTTTCATAATCAAACAGTGATGTTGTACTTTTATGCCAAATTTGATTTCAATAGCCCCAGCGGTTTAGGCTGTGTATTCTATACAACAATGGGTTCGGCGGCCATTTTGGATCCAAGATGGCGACCGATTTTGCTCATTAACGAACTTAACCGAGCTATTAAGCCTAGAAACAACATATAAAAATTTGGTTCAAATATCTTCAAAATTATGGCCGCTAGCGTGTTAATATATAAATATACACTTTCATATCGTACCGATCTCAATAGGTATATTTTCTTCGAAATCTACCTAAAAGTAAAGCTTATATCAACTGAATCTGATTTTCAATGCATCCATTTAATCTTTAAAAATACCAAATAGATATAAACCTGACATGCGCGTTCAACGCCCTTCCATAATGCCAGAAGTTGAAAAAAAATGTATGGGCAAGAAACTGCATTCATTGCATTGAGATGAGTAAATTAATATTTTTATGTTAGGAAAAATTGTCGTCCATTAACACAAACTCTTTGTTCTTTGATGGTTGTTGCTGTTTTCTTGAAGAATACTAGAATATAAGGAAAGCTGAAAGTGTTTTGTTTTTACTATTGGTTGAAACCAATTTCTCACAGTGGTGAACTTTCCTATTAGATTTTTTTTTTTAATTTTCCTTTCTGGGCTTAATCAGCAACTTTGCATAAGTCCATCAGATATGAGGGATGATGTCCCTCCGTAACCACACTTCCGTGACTATGGAATGGGAAGCAGGGGTCAGGGCCTTAATTGAGATATCATCCCGACATTCGCCTGATCAACTTAGGATAATCTAAGTCAGTATGCCGGCAGCAGGGCTCGAACTAGCCTGCCTCCCCATTGCTAACCGAAGTCGCGACGTTATACCACAGATAAACTATACGCATAGTTTATCTATGGTTATACAAATTGGATCAAAAGGTTTGGGTCATTGGCTCGTTAAAAAAAAAAAAAAAAAACACTGTACATAAAACCGGACCTACCAAACTACGTTGGAGCTCCACAGCCTTTTATTTTGGGTAAAAGGGCTCCCTGGCCAGAAAAAATTGAGAACCACTGAATTAGCTGAATCCCGCGGTCTTCGCCCGCACTATTTAAAAATGGTTGGCAACACTGAGAACTGGGACCTTCAGAGGAAGGGGATTTGTACAGGATTTTTTCTATGGTGTCGAATAGTGTCCATGACAACCTTGGTGCGGATTGATCCAACTGTATAACAGCCATTTGATAAACTGAATTTTAAAATAGGTTTACAATACTGACAATTGAAGTGCTTGGAGACAAGAACATCTACAGTATTTTTCTACTGGGTCGAATAAGGCTTCTGACAAGTTTGTTATGGATACTTAAAACGGTATGAAAGATATTTAAGATAACGGATTTTTTTTAAGTTGGTTAATAACACTGCTAACTGCGGGAGTCCGAATTAACTCCATCACCTGTCCCAGGACCTAAATACCAAGTTCGGTCTTGATCCGTATAATGATATGAAATAAATTTGAAATATTGAACTTTTGAAGTTGGTTGTTAGCTCTGGCAACTGTGACGCCTGCGGCGTCCGGAGTACTGGGTATGGATCTCTCCCAGTCTATAAATGCCAAGTTAGGTGCGGATACGTTCAATAATATCCCTAGTAGCACAGAAACGTTGAGAAACGGTGGATTCAACGTTAATCCCGCTACGTAATTTTAATGTTGTACACGTACCTAAATGTCAGCCTGTTCAACGGTTTATTCCACGTTTAGAATCAACATAGTTTTCAACGTCAAGAAATGGAGTATTGTCTAAAAGCTTCTGTATCGTTGTATTTCCCCAACTATACAACGGCTCAAAATGACCCTTTTCATTTGATCTAAAGAGAGCATTGGACTTCATGACGGAGAATTACTCATCACAGTTGTTGTTTTCATCCATTTTTTTCACTTTCATACATATATATTGCAAGTGCTCTACCGGTCTGCAGTGGGATTCGAAGCTGCAACGTTCTGCATTCGTCATTGTCAGTTCCACACTCTAACTTCGGTCACCAGGAATCCACATACTCATTAATATTTTACAAAGACTCACAACGTTACCCCAAGGATGTTCTAATAGAGGATATGCTTGTAGCTATCTCATGCGCATAGAAAGAATGAAGCCGAAAAACAACTGAGCATCGGCCAAGGCGACGTACCTGATTGCTTATCAAACATCTAGAGAGTTTGTCGCATTCTTTGTTAGCCGAAACCAATGTTTTTGATTGGAGTAAGTGGTCTAACTTAACGGGACTATCCTGTGACGTTTGGTTCATGTTCTTGGCAAAATCGCATATCCTTTATTTGAATATCCTTGCGTTACCCTAACCCCGAAAGTGATGTCATCTTTTAGCAATGTTCTACAGAAAGGACTCCGATAAGAAATATATGGGGGAAACTGCGATTCTCTTCTATTCAAAGTTGGTGAGTAGGAATGCAATGCTTGAATACATATCTAGGCATAATTACGAATATTTTAAAAGAAAAAAATATATACAAATAGACTCAGTAGCAATTGCTGCGAGACTGGACAAATATTATATGAAACTATTTTAAATAATTATGCTATACAATAATTAAATTAAAAAGAGATAATATTCATGGAACTACGTATCGATATAATAATAATAATAATAAATACATGGACAAAGATATTTCTAAGGAAGAAGAAAAGGAAGTCTGACAATATACACGAAAATATTTTGTAATTATAAATGTGAGCACTGCTCTTCCTGTATGCCTTGTCACATTGTTTCGGAATCCCAGAAGTAACATTGTTAGGAAGGCATTCCAATCTTTAGGGTCTGTTACTGAGAAAGAAGAACGCAGTGAATTTATTTCATGATGAACTAAATCAAGTTTAAAATGATTTCGTGTAGCTTGATTTGTATTCTTATATACGTTTAATTAACGTACTAATGACACAATCAGATCTTTTAATCATTAATCTTCACTGAGACATTGTGAGAATTTCGTGATTGTTTAGTACCCGGAAGAATGTGGGATCTCTTCCCTTAATGACACATACATAATGTTAAGAGTAGAACGTACCTATTGAATATTATGTGCAAATTTCTTCCGTAGCTCGAGATGGTAAATTGTATCATAATAATCGAAAAGAGATCAAATAAAGATTAAACAAGATTTAGATTAAATATTTCACATCCAACTGTGAAATCATCGTGAATTGTTTTTAGATTCCGTTCTCTAACTTTGCGTTAGAATATGTTATTCTAAAGATAAAAAGAGAACAAATAAGGAGTATCATTGAATGCCTTGAACCAACTGTTCTCATACGGGTGGATGTGGATTTAATAGGGGAAGATATAGAGGCACTACAAAGTAACACCGATGTCTTACAAGGAATACTCGCCAAGTGTCAGAGCCCGATTTTGATGGAAATTCGTATGTAAGTACAGTGCCTAGGTAAGCCTTCACAGTCAAAATTATAGGTGCTGCCGTCAACAAATAACGACAGTGGAACCCGACAAAGGTGGAACGTAGAGAGTAAGTAAATCCAATACAGAGTGCAGAAAACGCCTTTTCTTTCTTAAATTGTTACATATATTGAGAGCAAATGGCTATTAATGGATACTGGACAGGAGACAATACATGCTGGAAGATGTGACGACAATGGCCGCCATCTTGAAAGCGTCCATCTTGACTATGCTTCAAACTTTTTAATAGTAAGTGGGCCATGTGATATACCAGTCTGTGCTGGAATGTTTCAAGAAACCCAATGACGAAGTCAGATTTTTCATAGCTCTAATCATGTACGACAAAATCGCACGTGAAATTGACTTGGAGAATGTGTGAGCCGAATAATGAAAAAACAACAACAACAACAAAAAACATTTTGTTGAAACAGATGAAGGAACGAAAACCAAAAGGCTACATAAGAGGTACCGTTATGTTTGGAAAATAGAATCCTCATGATTACAACATGAAGTGCACTATAAAGCTTTAAATACACTAACGAAAGATGAATTCCCAGTTTCAAGAAGGTGTAATGCTGGATGAAAATGACCTTCTCCAGTCAATATCACGTGCCATTTTGTCGTACAGGATTAAAGTTATGGTAAAATTGACTTCTTTATTAGGTTTCTTCGAACATTTCAGCACATACTATATCAAATGGCCCACTTACTATTTTAAAAGTTTGAAGCATAGTCAAGATGGACGCTCTCAATATGGCGACCATTGTCGTCATATCCTCCAGCATGTATTGTCTCCTGTCCAGTATCCATTAATAGCCATATGTTTAATAACAGTTTATAAAAGAAAAGGTGTTTTCCGTACTATGTATTACATTACTTGCTCTTCTCTTTCCATCTTTCTCGGGTTCTTCTGACGTTATTTGTTGACCTATAATTTTGGCTGTGAAGGTTTACCTAAGCACACGAATTTTGATCAAAATCGGGCTCTGACACCTGGCGAATGTTCCTTGTTGGTAGAAATTTGCGATGCGATAAGTCTACAGGTGAACGTAGAGAAAACAAAATACATGATAACAAGCCGAAGCACAGAGGACGAAGGAAGTAGATACATATTCATTCAGAATGAGATCATGGAGAAATTAAACAAATTTAAATACTTGGGAGCATACGTAACAAGCAAGGTCACAGAAGAAATAAAAAGTCGCTAACCATCGGGGAAACTCATGTTTGTATTCAGTTCAGAAACTCCTAACCTCGCGATTATTATCAAGGCAGTTGAAATTGAAAATATACAGAACGATTATTCTGCCGGTTACGAAAGTTGGAGTACGACCTTAGCAGATTGCGTGTGTTTTAAAATAAGGATTTAAGAAAAATATATGGGCCAAACCAGGACGAGATGACCGGGGAGTGGAGGAGGCTGCATAATGAACTCCACGGACTGTACGATACACCAGATATTGTAAGAATATTGAAATCACGACGGCGAAGATGCGTAGATCATGTAGCTCGGATGGGAAAAATGCTAATATTATATTCCAACTTGGTTATTAAGTCGAAGGTAAACAAGTCTTTGTTAACACCGATACGTCGTTGGGATGACGATATTGGAAGGGATATTCAGGATAGAATCCAATGGAGAGCTATTGTTAATGTGGCGATGAACTTGCGAGTTCCGTAAGGCATAGAGTTAGTTACTAAATTATAACTTTGTATACCTTTTTTGTATTGTGCAATACCATGTTTGTCCCAGTTAAGGGTTCAATTAGATATTCTCTTGGTTTCTAAAAAAATCAATGAGCAATAATACGACAATAATTTACTTTTTATTTTATATTATCATGCATAATGGCATTTTGTTATCATGGATGTCTAATTATCTTATATATCAATTTAACAGGATTTATTTTGAAGTACACCAAAGGCTAATCGAATCAAGTTCACTATTAATTAACGATTCGTTTCTTTAAAGTAATAAGCAGATGCAGTCGTGTATCATCTGTATGAGTGATTTGTGCATAATCGTATAGCACTGGGTAAGCCAGCGATATACAAAGCTAATAGCAACGGTCCCAGAACAGATCCTTGTAGCACACCAGGAAGTAAAATGAAAGTCAATTCTTTTTCGATAATTCCTCAAATTTATAGGATATCTCTTTGGGTTTCCCATAATTTACTCGTTTATACTTAAGAGTAACTTCTTTATAAACGAGGATCACAAGCGAAAGATACCAACCAATCAGAAATTGTTTTACAAATTTATCACGATTCCCTTAACACATTTTTGGAATTATGTTAGTTTTCTACATTAGTTATCTTAGTTTATTATTCTATAGGAACAGGGGGTGGAAGGGAATCAGTGAATGTTGTTACTTAATAATTTACTTTGTGTAGACGGTATGGGATTAGCTGGCAGGAGGCCATTCAGGAACCAGGTAGCTGGCTCGTTAGGAGTGTCTGATGAAGCCAAGTAGTTAGTTAGTTAATGAAACTGTTACACGTTTTTAGTATTTTAATTAAAACGCGTTGATTTGATCAGCTTTTATTTTTATTTTATCTTAGTATATAAAATCAAAACTTTTACATGGAAAATATCATACTTGTTTTGTTATTAGATCGGATACCCGCAGAACATCGATAGTTTCCAATGAATATTATGTTCTCATAATCAGAATAAACAAGTCTCGGTGGTCTTATTGTTATCGTGCTCTCCTTTCATGCCTGGGTTCGCAAGTTGAAACCCTGATGAATAAAATTTTGTTTTGAACAAAATAAAATTGAGTTTATGAGTTCAAACCCTGGCAACACAATTTTCTATTTTTCAAATTTTATTTGAAATTATTTTTCAAATAACATTTCTGCTTCCACTTGTGAGTTTCTTCTACCACAATATATTAAAATTGGATTTAATATATATGTCCTGTAATTAACATTACGCGCTTTCAATTGACAATGAATTAATATTTGTTATGGCCTTTAGGCATCCAAGGTTCAGGCCGGGATAGGGAAGGGAAAGGATTCGGGTAGGTGTCGGCCAGGGCCTATGTTGAAGGCACAATCCCAACATTTCTCTGGTGTGACTGAGGAAAAACCATGGGAAAACCTCCGTCAGGATGGTCCGCCGCAGGGATCGAACTCACGAACTCCCGAATGCTACGCCAACGCTCTACCTCCGAGAATTGGCAAATGAATGAGCGGGGGAACCTTAGAATTCCTGACGCCCAATATATTATATTCGTATATTCACATCTACAGTACCGGTATACGATTTGTGTGCATCTGTGAATTGATTTATGTCGTTTAAACATAAGACTCGCACGAGATAGAGTGGGGTTAAAAGGATCTTAGAAGGAGTTTTTGAAATTATTTTAAGGCCTTTAGGCATATGAGGATCAAGCCAGGATAGGGTTGGGAGAGTGTTTTGCAAGGTAGACGGCCAGGGTCTATTTTATAAGTACCATCACAGCGTTTGCCTGGTATGGCTGAGGACAAATCTTGGGAAACTTCAGTTAGAATGGTCGGCCGCTGGAATCAATCGACAGGGCTTTCCGAATGCTAAGTCAACGCTCTACAACTTTTTTGAAACTGTTCACCTTAAGCGGGTTTTACTTGTTCAATTTGATATACCTTTTTAACCTGTATAGACTGACATTCTTAGAATTAAATTAAAATCACACACACAAACATTCATGCCCGAGGCGTACCACTAAGCCACGGCTGCTCGGTACTGGATGGATGCGGCCAGGGCCTAAGTTGATCGTATCATCCCGGTGTTTGTTGAGGGCAAAACCTGGAAAAACTCTTTAAGATTGCCACAATGTGCGAATTAAGGTATTTTTACAGGGGGGATGATATGTTGTTGATAAGATAGCAACGTGATAAATCGAATATTATGCATTATACGTGTGCCCACATACAGAATCTCAGGGGGAATTTCTCGCTCATCTCCCTGTTATTTCGCACACTGGGTACCTGTAAGGAAGTGGGTACCTGACTTATGTGAATTCTAGTATACTTTGCAAACTTTTAGGAGTCAAAATCTGCGTATTTCTTTTTTTTTTACTTGCGACAGCTTTTGTGAATCCCTTCCAAGGATTATTCCTATGATCCAGTATCCAATTTTATCAAAATGTGTTACAATGTGTTCACATTTATTATTAAAAATTGTTTCCTTGCATTATTTGTGACCATGGTTTGCGGAGGTTAGGTAAGGTCAGGTTCGCACAGATAGAAATGTAGTTTGAAAAAAAAAGAAACGAAAGTATAAAGATACATAACCAAACCTGACCTTACCTAACCTACCCTAACCCATGGCAACTAATCTAAGATAATCTACGAAAGATGCAAGAAAGCAATTATTAATAACGAATATGAACATATAGAAATGTATTTTGAAAGAAAAAACAAAAACTTACTTCCACCCACAAAGATTTGAAACCGGGTTCATTTACTCAACAAGCCAACAACCAGCCACTTACCCACGGTCGTAGCAGGCAACCGGGGATTTCGAAGTTGTATTTACACTGCACGTGTGTTACGTAACAATGCTACGAGATATCATTCACGCGTGGATTCTTGGTGCGACCGGTTCTTTCAAGAACTAGAACTCGTTTCGTAGATTTACGAAATCACTCTTTTAATCCGAGATATATGTTGATGCAACAGTAAGTTCTCAAGATTGTGGATTATGTCATGCTTGATCTTAATTTACAGATCAAGTGTTTTTATGGAACCAGAACTATTTAGCTGAGCCATAGATGCCTAAAGGCCGTAAATAAAATTCAAACATCAAATGGAACTGGGGTTAACTAGCTGACAGTATCGAGTTTAATGGCTGATTTAACAATATATTTGTTCTGGTCTGTGTAGCTAAGTGGTAAGCGTGTGAGACTCTCATTCTCAACGTTCTTGGTTCGATTTCCCGACTGGATTTCAAATTATTTTCTTCAAGAAATTAAGCGCTGCAAATGATGTCCGCGATTGCTACTGAAAGAGATTATCCCATAAAGGGAGATAAACAAAAGACAGAGAGAGGAGACAGGGGGGAAAGACTGTATATCCTTAATCGTTAAATTTATTTTATTTCGATATTTTCCGCTATTTTCCCCTTCTTTTCCCCCTTTTCCCACTCTTTCCCCGTCTTTTTCCATGCTTTTCTCTCTCTCTGTGTGTGTGTGTTTGGACAAGACAAGTTTTGTTGCACTTCATAATGATTCCTGCATGATGTACACATTATTATTTTCCTTTTCTTTGCATTAATTCCCATCTCTTAGAACTTAATGTGCATTAAATTTCTACCTATTTATCTCGTGGTTCTCTAAGTGATGCTCAACTTCTCAAACTTTCTTGCTCCAAATGAAGGAATATCCTGGCATGTCATGTTTTACCACATGTTTGTAGTGTCATGTTGGTTGACTATGACAGTGAAACAAATCTCCTGGAGGAAAAAGGTATCCGAGCAAAAACACCAGAGGTGCAAAAAGTTC
The DNA here is from genome assembly GCA_022664845.1 of Lepisma saccharinum. NCBI lineage: Eukaryota > Metazoa > Arthropoda > Insecta > Zygentoma > Lepismatidae > Lepisma > Lepisma saccharinum. Next base: position 72,331 of record JAGDQP010000813.1, read on the forward strand.
AGTCAAGTTCTTCAGCCCTAAAAAGTGATGAAATGGAGGACGAATGAGCCAAGTTCCTTGGCGACAGCATGTAAGAGGAACACTGGAACTTGGCGTGAGGTGGCAAGGTTCATAATGTTCGACTAATGTTGGTGGTGGTGGGCGTGGTGTATTTTAGGGCCACCACCAGCCTTATGGCAAGATCATGAACCTTGCCACCTCGCACCAAGATCCAGTGTTCCTCTTACATGCTGTCGCCAAGGAACTTGGCTCATCCGTTCTCCATTTCATCACTTTTTAGGGCTGAAGAAGTTGGCTGAACTTTTTGCATCTCTGGTGTTATTGCTCGGATTTCACAGCTTTTTATAAGTGTATAATATATATACTTGCTTCGCTGGGGGCGCTGCTTCCAGCATCCCGTGGCGAGCTGCACCCACAACTTGTGGAGTTTTTGGGAACTGCGCTCCCTTTATCGCAACCAGACTCTCCGGGGGACTGCGCCCCCATGGTGCAGATCTTTCCCATAACCCCGGTGGTTTGCCCCCATTTATTGTAACATACTCTGAGTACCAGAGTGTCCTTGGTATTCCTGGCCGCCTTGGGAAGGTAAATGCGGTCGAGCGTGGGACTGACCACCCCACCTCACTTCGTACCGTAGGTCAAGAAATGTGGTGCGCTACCTCCACATCCCCCATGCACCGTTCACGGCGCGTGCGTATTGCACAGGGGATAGCTTTACCTTTTTTACTCGTGATGGTAGCTACATCTTCATACCAAATTTCGTTTCTCTAGCTTCAGTGGTTTGGAAAATGGGTTTTGGGCGGCCATTTTGAATTTAAAATGGAGACATTTTTAACATTACCTTATATTGTCGTGACCTAATCGTGATGGTACAGATTCATATCATATTTCATTTCTCTATCTCGAACGGTGTAGACAATGGTTTTTGGGCTGCCATTTTGTATCAAAGATAGCGATTTTTTTCAAAATGTAATATTTTCCTAAACTACTCTTGATAATATGCATTTATGCCAAATGTTGTATCTCTAGATAAAATGATGTGGAAAATGGATTATGAGGTCTGCCATTTTGATTCTAAGATTGTGTCTTTGGAGACATTTTGTAATATTTTCCTAACTATATTTCGTTTTTCTAGCTCCAGCTGTTTAGGCTGTGTATTCTATGGAAATTTCACTTTGGTACCATTTTGGATCCAAGGTGACAACTTTTTCAGGATTTTGTAATATTCCTTTAACCTATTAAAGATGATTTCCTTCATACCAAATTTCGGTTTTCTAGCTTCAGCCATTTAGATTGTGTATTCTTTGAAATTTTACGTTTGGCGGCCATTACGAATACAAGATGGCGACTTTTCAAAATGATGAAAGTTTTTCCCTTTAACTATTTATCATCCTCCACCTTCATGACAAAATTCATGTTTCTAGCTTATTCCGAACACTCTAAACAATATGAGTGAGTGAGTGAATGTGAGTGTATGAATCAGTAACCCTAAGATACGTAATTTCAGGGGCCCACAACTCGAATATGCTTCAAGCTACGAATATGAAATTTTGCACACGTGCACATATTTACCATATCTCCTTAACTTTGAAAGCTCATATTCCTATCTTTAACATCTTTTCTCTTACGGGGCCTTGAAATCGCCGATTTCGCCCAAAACTTTTGTTCCTGAATAACATACTTCTAGCAGTGCTGACGTTTTGGGACGCGCAACATTTTGTGGGACACATAGGAACACGTGAAGATGGTGCGAGGTGGCAAGGTTCATGATGTTCGAGCCTTAGGTTTGGTGGTGGTGGGTTTAGAGCCGCCACCAGCCTTATGGTTTGAAGATCATGAACCTTACTACCTCGCGCCAACTTCCAGTGTTCCTCTTACATGCTGTCGCCGAGGAACTTGGCTTATCCATTCCACCATATTTTAGGGCTGAAGAAGTTGGCTGAACTTTTTATACCTCTGGTGTTTTTGCTCTGATTTTACAGCATTTTCTACGTGTATAATATCGTTGTTGGAACTGCAATACCCCTATATGGCAAAATTTTCACGAAGGACAAAAAAAATCTGTTTCTGCACTCAAGTCTGGAATACAATTTAGGTACTGAAAAGCTGCTATATCTCAAAAAGTAGAAGTTGTTTCCACATGATTTTTTCTACAGTATGCACAATACACAGAACTATAAACTGGTACCAAAACATGAAAGTTTAAAAAAATTCCACATGCAGTTCCGATGACGATATATGTATACTCGCTTTGCTGCGCATCTTTATCATAACCAGACTCTCCGGAGGTTCGCCTCCATGATGCAGATCTTCCTCATACCGCCGGGGGCTTCGCCCCTGTAACCTACTCGTGATGGTACACCTTAAAACCAAATTTCGTTTCTCTAGCTTCAGTGGTTTGAAAAATGGGCTTTGAGCGGCCATTTTGAATTTAAAATGGAGACATTTTTAACATTACCTTATATTGTCGTGACCTAATCGTGATGGTACACCTTCATATCATATTTCATTTCTCTATCTCGAACGGTGCGGAAAATGGTTATTGGGCTGCCATTTTGATTCAAAGATAGCGACTTTTTCAAATATAGTAATATTTTCCTAAACTACTCTTAATAATACACATTTATGCCGAATTTCGTATCTCTAGCTCAAACGGTGTGGAAAATGGATTATTAGGTCCGCCATTTTGGTTCCAAAATTTGTTTTTGGAGGCACTTTGTAATATTTTCGTAACCTACTAATGATAATGTACCGTCATACTGTATTTTGTTTTTCTAGCTCCAGCTGTTTAGGCTGTGTATTCTATGGAAATTTCATTTTGACGGCCATTTTGGATCCTATATGGCGTCTTTAGAGATATTTTGTAATACTTTCCTAACCAAATAATAATTATGTACTGTCATGTCAAATTTCGTTATTCTAGCTCCAGCTGTTCAGGCTGTGCATTCTATGGAAATTTTGTTTTGACGGCCATTTTGGATCCAAGATGGCAACTTTTTCAAGATTTTATAATATTGTTTTAACCTACTAGTGGTGATGTACCTTCATACCAAGTTTCGTTTTTCTAGCTTTAACCATTTTGGCTGTGTATTCTTTGAAATTTTACATTTGGCGGCCATTTTGAATACACCCTTTTCCTCTAGCTTCATGCTAAATTTCAGGTTTCTAGCTTATTTCGAACACCCTAAACAATATGATGAGTGAGTGAGTCAGTTAGCCTAGAATACGCAATTTCAGGGGTCCACAACTCGAATATGCTTCAAGCTACGAATATGAAATTTTGCACACCTTCACATTTTTGCCATATCTCCTTAACTTTGAAAACTCACATTTCTATCTTTAACATCTTTTTTCCTTACGGGGCTTCGAAATCGCCGATTTCGCCGAAAACTCTTGTTCCTGTATAACATGCTTCTGGTAGTGCTGACGTTTTGTGACGCGGAGAACTTGGCTGCATTCACTGCCGTGCATGTTGATTATTTATTGTAACTCCAACCTCCATTTATTTTTATAGTTCACTCTACAACAGATATACCTAAAAGGTTCAGGAATGTATTCTGTACAGCGTAGTATTAAGAAACGTGTTTTATAAAATTAGTAAATAAAAACACATCATCTTAATTTATTATCATAAAGAAATATTTACGTATACATTAAATCCACATTTAATGCATTGCTTTAGAAACTTATTAGTTGAGTCTCGTCCGATGGAAACGGTAATAATGCTTTAGCATTTCAATATGGTTGAAAACTTAATAATATGTCAAAATCGGCTGGAATCGGTTTAATCGTTTCTTTGTCATGCTGGAATATGTTATTTAATTATTGATTCTAGTTTTCAAGGATACGTTAAATGTTCCAACACTTTAATGGGATTAATTCCTTGAGAATAGTTTCCTATATACAAGTTTGGCTCAAATCAGATTAATAGTTCCTATGTAATTCTCAAATATATGTGTAATTACTGGGTCTCGTTGCCATGGAAACGATAAATGTTTTAACATTCTAATGAGGTTTAAGTCTTTATGGTTGAGCTTGGTATAACCATATTAAGTTTGGGTCTAAACGTTCACATTTAAGGCGCGAATGTAAATTTTTTACTAATTGAACCTAGTTACTATTGAAACGGCATTGAGCTGCAAGTTCTGATCCAGCTAAAATATGGAGTGTTGTCCTCTTTATCAGAATATTAATTTTGTAGAGTATAGGTTCTAACATAATGTGTGGTCACGTATTTTCTTAAAATACGGATACCATGAAAACCATACAACTTTTCTCCAATCTCAAAGCTTATAAACTTCCCCCAGCAGAAGCACTGTGCAACAATTTGTGGTAATTGGTTCACAAATTTTGGAAAAGTTTTATTTCAAAAATTTATAAAATATCTGAAACAGCAATACAAGTATTTTTCCTTATAATCTGTTTATTTAATTCTACTACCACTGTTAGCAAGTTTCGTTATTCATTTAACATGTAATGGATACGTAAAATCACAAAAATATTCAAATGTAACTTTCATTTTACCTATAAATTTATTTTTAGTACCTCTGCGTTAATAAATGTATTTTTAGTTCGTTCTTCTTTATATTGCCTTATTATGCAGAATGTTATCATTACATTATTATTATTATTATTATTATTATTATTATTAGTAGTAGTAGTAGTAGTAGTAGTAGTAGTAGAATATTTTCCTCTCATGAGTCCTGGGGGAGCCCTATTGAAAGTTGGACATGTTCCGAGGTGTTGATCACCCTGCAAGCTATCACTCTTCACTACAACTAGAGTCCAGAAACAAGAAAATACTCATTATTAGAGATAGTAGAATTTCGTAAATAAAATTCGTGAGTAAAATGTTAAAAAAATCGTGCGTAGAAGGTAAAAATTTCGTGAGTACAGATATACATTTCTTCAATAGCTAAAAAGAAATAATTATATTGAATGACGCTTTAAAACTTTAGATATAAACTTTGTACTAATGCATGCTGCTAAAAACCTAAAATACGGTGTATTTATTTCATATACTTCTTACACATTTGCAAAAGCAAGTATCAAAAGTTTAATAGATATTTGTCTAACTATGAAGGAATTTCTTTCTTAATCAATCAGCTGAATTTTCATATGCATATGATGAACATAATTCGAAATTTGTCATGGTCAGGTTTGTTCGATTGTTGAGCAGCACACAGGAAAACTTTGAAATAATCTCTTACAGGCTGCATTTGAAACTTTGCTGTACCCTTTCCGATAGCAAGATTTACGGTGGCGTGATATCTATCTCACCTGTTCGACTTCTTTGCACAAAGTTTTTCACAGCTAATACCGTCAAACGCACACAATGAATGGCCTTGTGATAATTTAGTTCGCATTTTCCCGCTAGATGGCAAACCATGTTCGCAAATATTGCTGCCATCGATTGAGGATAAAGTGTACTACATTCTAACATTCTCTGTGCTATGACAATCGGATGATAGGTTTCTGAAGACAAATTATTTTTTTCGTTTGTTTAGGCACCATTTTCGTGAATGAATGAAGAATAATTATATAATTTCGCGAGTAGTGCTCAGAATCCGTGGATGGAAGCAAAATGTCCAATTTTCGCGAGTATTTCGTGAGTTAAATTCTCACAAAGTGTGAACAGTTATGTATCTACTACATGCGACTTCTTGATTGTTTAAATTTTTTGCTAATTCGCGAAATTCTACTGTCTTTACTCATTGTATTCATCAGATAAAAATATATTAGAAAAATCTGTTTTGCGGATACTTCTTTTTCTCTATATTTTGTACGCAGTATTGGAAGAGGAAAAGAAACAATGTCATGTTTTCCTAGAATTTTTGGCTAGGCATACCAGTGAAGGAAGAGTGATAAAACAAAGCAGGTTTCCATTGATAGCCCTAAAAACCAATGCTTAAGTATAGTTTCACGTCGACCACTTACGGATAATTAAATTAAATATAGTTATTATCATTCTACAGTCTACAGTTTTCTTTTACTGGTACCAAACACGTAAGATATCTCGGCGGGAGTGGAAATTTCACACTTAAAGTGAGGAATGTGAGAAAGATATGAAGTATACTTAATAGGCAGGAAATAAGGAAATAATTGTATATTCCTATTGATGAATCCACTGATTATACTGATTGCAATCTGACAGAAAAACAGTTCTATAATACAAGAAACTTCCTAAAGAAAATGACTGAAACGATTAAAACGGTATGACCTGGTACTATGTACCCTGTGCTTCCGAGAAAGTATTTTCACCTATCAATTAAAAAGTGCTTTATCATTTTATAAGATGAAAACACAAGAACGAACGCAAAAAATATGTAAAGAATTTATAATGAAGGTTAACATGATATTTCAACAATTGTATATTTCTTCCAAATTTCTTCACATGACTGGCAACGCTGCAATAGTCACCCAATGTATGTCATGCATAGCTTGTGTTTTCTTTTGTCTTATAAGATGTAAATACTTGAACTGTGGAGGGGATGAGGGGGAATGATATGCCACGCCTTTTCTGAACCTAACTCTTTCCTCCGAGACCGAAGCACCTTTCTCCCTTGACCGCCCCTTCCGCGTAATGTTAATACACTGCCTATAAAGGTTAGCATGCGGTTTAGATTTCTGTGCATTTTGTGATCGAACTTCTTTAGTGTAAGAACCTAGCATGTTACTTAAGGTAAGATTTTTTTTTTTCGCTCATAAATGTCATACGAGTGACGCGTGTGTTTTATTTCTGAAACAACTTTCTACAGAAGTATTATAGTGATATGTGCCAGTGAAATTTTCATTATGAGTGATCCTTAGTTCAATTCCTGTGTCATGCAATATTGAGTTCTTTTAAAGTAATAGTTTACAATCTCCAATAATCAGTCATAAATGTTTGTTCCTTATCACACATTTTGTTTCTATTCCATGTGTTTGCAATTATAGTTATATGCTTGAGAGCTCATCTAAATTGTATGAGGTCTCTTGTTCACTTCACTTTCTAAAATTAGGCTATATGAATGGAGATGTCTTTCACTGGAAATCAAACATGGGACTCTGATAAACAAACAGTGAGCGTACCCTGCCATTTTACTTATTATCAGCGACTTCTACAGGGTACTATTATTATTATTCCTATTCTGCTTGTCTGTCTGTAAATTGAATTGTATTTATGGCCTTTGGCATCTCTGACTCCGGCCGCTATGGGGTACTAAGAGGATGGGGAAGGCATCAGCCAGGGTTTTGCTTAAGGTACGTCAAGCCATTCGCCTGGTGAAACTGCGGGTAAACCCTGGATGATCGGCCCTCAGTTAGGATGGTCGGCCATGAGGTTCGAACCTATTGCCGATCCAAAGTCTGTGACGTTGCCTCCTGGATCATAAGTTCTGACTCTGGATTCTGTAACTATTCACTTAATAATATTATTTTTGCAGGTCTGCAAATAAGCAAGTGAAAGTTTGAAACTTCCAAAATTTTGGAACTTGGATAATTTTCTTATTTCTTAAAAGTTGAAACGGTTTCGGATTCTACGTCAAACTGTAAGACTTTTTCACATGACTGATAGAATTCTTACTAACGTCGTAAACGAGTTGGTGAACTTCTAAGGGCGATACCTAAAGTGTTTAGTAAGTTTAGTACCAAGCCATTCCATTCCATGCATCCCTCTCGACCTGAACTCATAACCACGCACACAGAAAGCGAAAGCGTTAACCTCTCACACAACCAGGTGTCACTTTCTTACTTAATAACACATTTAGAGGAATTCCAAAATATTTTTTAAAAAAAATCCTAAATTTTTGAATCTTGCAAATCTTTCCTATTTATTAACACAATAAAAAGTTTTTTTCTTAATCTTAAAGCTATTTTAAGATACAGAGACCATTTTTTAATTCATTTTTTTTTTCGAAAACTTGAAGATAAATAGGAAAATAGACCTAATTCCTGAAATGTTGAAATTAAAATTACTTCCAAACTTAAATTTAACTTCAATATTTATTAGCGTTGTCTTAAAAAGGTGAGCGGTTGTGAAATCTACATCAAATTTTAAATCATTTTCTCTAAACATTTTTTTTAAAGAGAAATCCTGAAAATAACCCTACAATAAATACAAACATTTTCAACCGCAACAAATTCAAATCTGTGTTAGATAGACCCCCAGGTCCCATGGGCACGATTGCTGGCTTCAGTTAAACATAAATGAGGCGGCGCGAATTCGAGTCTCGCTCATTCTCCTCAGGTACACCAGGTGAACGGCAGGCCGGTACCTAGAATCCATTACGTATAGCCTTATTTATATATATATATATATAAAAGCCATAAATATCAAATATCGACAAGGTTTCAATTCATGATGAAATACATATGTGTGTAAAATAACTGTAGTTCAATCATTACTTGAGAATGGCTAGACCGATGCTAATAAACTTTATGAACTTACAGATTAGTGTTAGAACCTGAATCTGATTTAGATCAGTTGCTTTACTAGTTACTGTATTGGAGTAAGTGCTTATTGAATTCAGAAAGCTTAGTCGCCACGGCTCAGGCGGTAGCGCGTCTGACTACGAATCGGGCGGCCCGCGTTCAAATCCCGGCTAGGACGCTGGAGACTTTTCTCGCAGTGTTTCCATGCCTCGCGCACTGAGGCGCACTCAGCCTCCTTATCAAATTGAGTATCAAAATGTCCTTGGTACTCCTGACCATCTTGGGAAGGTAAAAGCGCTCGAGCGTGGTACTGACCACCCCATCTCACTTCGTACGATGGATCGAGAATATGTGAAGTGCTACCTCCACATCCACATCCACCACGTACCTCTGACGGTGTGTGCGTATCGCACAGCGGATAGCTTCACCTTATTTTTACATTATTTTCTTTAATTCATAATGGTTCGTGGTGTCATCAAATCTTGCAACGTTAATTTAACTCATTTCCCGACGTAATAGAATGATGAAATTTTGCACAGCAACGTAAGTCGGGTGACAATACAATATCCCGTTGTTACTTTCATATATTTCTATATATTTATATGTTTTAAAAGCATATTTTAATATCTTTTCTTAATACAGACTTTATCTTAAAGTAAATGCTAACCAGCAATGATATGGGGTCTTGCTGGTTGCCGAATACTTTAGGATTTAGTTCACAAAACAGCTTGAGGAAAAAATAATAATAATAAAGCTTTTTAAAGACATTCTTTTCTTAAACAATTCGTACTAAAAAGTAAAAAATAATTTTGTTTATGCATGACTAAAAAGAACAGCATGGGGCGCGCTCTTATATACAGTCACTTTATAAATTCTTCAATTGGCGCTCCCAATGCTTTTCTTTTTAATGATGCATAAACAAAATTATTATTTTACTTTTAGTACGAATTGTTTAAGAAAACAATATATTCTAAAAGCTTTTTAATTATTATTATTATTTATCCTTCCATAATATGCAACACACATCAATTAAGTGTATGTCTGGTCGTATAACGAGTGCAAACGATGTAGAATTAGTTTAGTTCAAAGTAAATTATAATGTCAAGTTGTAATCAAAAATATAATCTTCATTAGTATTGTATCTTACTCGCCCCAAACGTCGGGTCAATTGCAGCTAGTAATTTAAGAGTCCATGGGGAGAACGATTATACTTAGAAAACGGAAAAATAATTGAGAAACATACTATATCAGCCGCATTAGACTACATACGATCCAAAATGTAATTCCCTTTGGTTTTGGTTTTAGATTTCATCTTTTCCTTTTATGGCTTTATGATTGGATAGTTTTGCTAGATTACAATAGAGGTGTTAAGATGTCATTTTGGACTTAGCATGAAACGTGATCGTGTTCTCCCTTGACTCTTCAATTATTTAAGTTTGGAAAATTAGACGTTAATATTTTTTTTAAAGAAACATCTCTGTAACTGAATGATTAAACAAATTCGACATACACTTCCTGTTTCAGCTAATCTTGATGGTAATTGATTTTCTCTTGTAGTCAAGGGGTCACGGATTCGATTTCCGGTGGGGACATAAGTGATTCAGAGTCCACATTAAAATGTAGGTCCCATCCTCAGGGCGTTATATTCATCCGATGGAAGGCAATGACAAACCACCATCAGTTCACCATGCCGATTGTTACCCTATCACTTCCAAATGGGACTTGATAGTCTTGTAAGTGATTAGGCAATAAATCAAATCAAATCAAACAAGATGGTTGAGTGGACTAGGGCACTGGGCCACAGTTCATGGGGTTGCAGGTCTGAATTCCATCCGAGGCATGAATGTTTCTTGATTTTAAGGCATTGAACTTGTGTAAGCGGGACGGACTGAATTCAATAGTTACAATAATGGACCAAACCAAATACGTTGATTGAAGTTTAATTTTCTGTTTGAGCATAAATTCAACACGTAATTTACGAACGCTCTGCACATGAAAACTGCTTTTCTCTTACGATTCAAGTAAGTCAGAAACTTTCATGACAGTATAACAGACTTTTGATATTTTCTCCCAGAACCATAAACATTTCTTCAACAATATCTTTTTGCAGCAATGTACGAACTTTTACTGGAATTATGCACCGGTTTAGGAATTATGTCGGTGGGGCAAACATCTGTTAGCTTTATGGTGAATTACGTGAAGCTCAAATAGCATTGCCGAACAGTAGGTAGGGAGTTGCGGGTTTATGGTTAGAGTATCTGATCTGATCGGATGACCCACGTTCTATGCACGGCAAGGTAACAATTTTTTATACTCTTTTCTGAAAGTACTTATTTCTTTTTACTTATAAATAATTGCTCCTTTCGAATCCTTTGGCATTTTTTTCAACATTGTGCAAAATTCACAGAACTAGGTTAGAAAAGTTAATTTCTATCTTCGTTATAAGCGTTTTCAACATTTTACAAAAATCACGGACATATGTCAGGAAAAGTCAGATTAAATCATTTTTTTTATTATTATATGCGATGCAACACAGTTTTATCTTCTACGCCATTCAAAATTGTCTACTCCTTCGCGGCATAGTTTCTATACCGAACCAATCATGCTTAGATGGGTCCGTTTCGCAGTTAGCCGAATTCCCGGATTGATTCTTGGGATTATATCAAAAAGCTTTGGGTATTGCACACTTGTATAAAATATTGCGAAGTTTAAGAAAAAAAGAATAACCGCCAGATTTGACACGCTAACGCGGTATTGAAGAACAGAAGGACTGTTTACATAAATTTTATGTAAGCTGACAAATTAGTAAAGTCCTATGAAACTGGAAAATATTTTTATGAACACTGTGTATAGGATTAACTAATGATTAGAGCTTTCTAGATTATTTTCACGGGGGGAGTTTCGAAAGCCCAGCTCACGATAGGAACCATCCATAAAAACGAACTAAATATTGCATGGTTGGTGCAACATTGTTTATTCTAAATATATAAAAATGCATTTCTAGTGGTTAAAGCCCGGGTATATAATTACTCTGATTGAAAAAGAAGGTATAATTGAACTCAACGGTAACATTATGGTGCTGAGAACTTTAGAAACTGTGTGGTATAGGCTTAGTAGTAACGGAAGGAGAACGTCTGACGAAATTTAGTTTCAATAAATCAAAAAACTGCATCTATTTAGACAAAAAAAGTTACGTTTCGCTTGCGCAGAAAATTTTTTTAAGTTACCTGGATGGAATCGATTAATTGCTACTTACAATCCATAGCCCGGACATCACTTCATATTATTGAGAGTCATAGTGGTATAAGTAAATTGTAATGATTACAGAAATAATAAATTTGTACATGAAAATAAATTGTTAATCCTCTTGATCCGAAATAATGCTGCAGTTAATTAATTTATTTATTTATCGAATTAAAAATGAAAGATGTAAAGATATGTGTTTTAATAACAAAAAATAGACATTTTCTTTGATAAATCAAGTTTTCAGGTAGACTTGATTTACTACCATGATTCTCCTCTCTTGGCGCGGCCTTAGATTAGATAATTATGCTGTTAAAGTTGACGTTTCGAAATTAAATCGCATTAAAAAGAAGTTTTTGCTATAACTATACTAATAAGTCGGGTGATGTGTAACTGGGATTCTTCTGTTGATGAACATAGTGATACTTAAGTGAAGGTATTTTGTTGAGGTTTCCATCGTCTAAGGGATGCAGCATCCTTAGTTTAGAGAAGCTGTCGGAAGACTTCACTGTATTGAGACTTACAGACAATGGTGATATTCAACCGAAATAACAATTGGTTCCCACTACTTGTTATAAGGAAATGTAATTATAAAGTTTTATTTTATCCACTTAAAAATCTAATACACGCATCACATTTTACTTGAACAGAATTAGAAAGGGAGAACCCCAAAAGATCACAATTTTACAGGAAGTGTCTTTTAGACTTTAGTCACTGCCAGCAGCTTAAATGGGTTTGATTCCTAACTTACTGTAACATAACTGTAAATTGATATTGAGTTTAAAGCTGCTGAGATTATGAATCGAATTATAAAGAAAGTGAGGAAATACTTTTTAATGTGTAAAATCTCAATTACATACAAAAGGTTACTTAAAAACAAAATGAACAACACAAGCTGTATCCGTAGTTCCTTCTCGATACATTAAAATAAATAAATTGAAAGACAAATGCTGAAAATTCCTATAAAAATATTGAAGACACTTCTTTTTCTTCGTCTTTTGGTCTTCTGTAGTATGGGAAAGATTTGATACTATAGAATCCTGCTGGATCCCATTTGTTGAGAAGTCTACTGTAGAATCTTGATGTTCATCTTGTGATACAAGTTTCAAACATTCAGAGAATTTCTTGCAAATGTAAATGCGAGTTTCATGATGATGAATGTTTGTTCTGCTTTAGCTGAACTAACTGCTAGAGTATGGATGATGTTTTGCAGCTTTCTGTGTGGTAACAACTTAGATTTTATTTCTCATGGTTCATCAAAGCATTGATAGGTGTGAAACTTGATTACTTTACAAAAATATGAAAGTTTCGCTTTTCCCTTTAAGGTGAAATAGTAACGTCAGAAGACCAGGTGGTAGGATCCAATTCTGAAAATAAATGTAACATTTGCTTGTCATAATCTCCAGTTTGAAGTCTACTTTTCATGTTACCAATAACGCTTTGCATACCTTGAGATACCAATCTTTTGAACTTTCTATTCCTTCACAACAGAATATGTTGAAAGTCTTAAAAGGCACAGTTTCCTCAACCACGAATTCGTATTTGCCTTTAATTTCATTCAACTATCATAATAATACTGTTTTGTTCTCCGGGAGACAAGGAGAGCAGTGAAAACTCTTCCAAACTTTCAGACATCAAGCCAAGATCTTCCAAAAGTTTAGATTATATAAATCTGGATATAATTCATATTTCTTTCTTATCTATAAAGTGAAAATATGGGACCAACTAAGTTTCCAAACATCCTTTGTGACTCTAGGTGGAAATTCATTTCAGAATCCATGAATGGATTTTTGCGGCCTAGTTAGTCTTTGTTAGTCCACCTCACAACACCCGAAAGTAATCGAATGAATTTTCTGTCAATTAGTTTTACAATGAATCGAATCGTTCATTCGATTGATTTAACGACCGGTTCGGTGGAACCAACCGAACTGTTAACAACCAGTTCGCACGAACAGGTTGAATATCACCACTGCTTAGAGCTGCTTTTCTTAAAAGCATGCTTTGCTTGCGATTTGGGTGCGTAGCCAATTGAAACACGTGTTACACGTAGAACATGCAAAACAACTCGTATTTCAATTGACCACTCACCCAAATCGCAAACAAATCAAGAAACGCACGCTTTCATGAAAACCAGCCCTTACAATCTTAAGTAGGCATACTCAAGATAAATCGTATGCTCACACTATCGTTTCATAATGTATACACTTCTATCTTCTACAGGTGCTGTGTGTATTGTGCCTGGCGTCTTTGGGTGCCAGTAGACCCGAACCAAATCCCGAGCCACAGGTTCAGTACTATAGTCCACAACAGAACACAGCAGCGCAGCAACAACAACTTCAGTACTTCGCCCACCAAGATCAACACGCACAAAATGTTCAATACATTGGCCAACCTGCAGGAGCAGCACCTTCATCAGGTGGAGGAGGATTGGCCCAACCCGCAGTGGTGTACCAAAATGCTCTTCCAACACAGCAGTTTCGTGTGGCTGCAGCACCGCAAGCATTAGCCACATATCAGCCAGGAACTCGTGTCGCTGGAGCCATTCAAGCAGGCCAGTTGCGTGCTGTGCCTGTGAAGAAAGTTAGGCCAGCAGGTGGCCAAGTGGCAGCAGGAGGCCAGCAGCAAGAACTTCCCGAGGATTATGATGTAAGTATCTTGATTTATTTTCAATCTCCAGTCATTAGGCTATTATATGAAGTGAAATGATGAGAAATTCTTGATCAGTTTACAAAGAATAATATTTCTAATGGTGCTTATGTTAGATTCAGCGATTGGAGCTCAATTTCTCATACCGATGACGACTCAAGTCGTCCGCCTTCTTACGAACAATTTTAAGTGTGAAAACAGCTACTTCCGTGTTGCATGGATCTCTTCCTCTTCTGCAAAAGAAAAGCAAAATCGATACACTCCAGTCGCCGCAGTAAGATTCCGCACGCGCGTCATCTCATAGCATTCTTATCTTTACATTTTCTGTTTCCAAATTCTAGGATCTTACTGCGGCGATCTGTAAATCAACAGAGACGTATTTGATGTCCATATTAATCCAGATAAATTATCTCCCTAACCAGTGCCCTCTATCTGAAAGCGATACTGGACTGATCGATTTCATTAAAATTTAATGAATATATGAAGTGTGGGAGCGTAGAAGGATAGCTCACTCGATCGTTCACTTCCTGTCTAAACCAACATGGACGGAATCTTCAGTCCTAACTCAGTATTTTAAGCTTATTATCATTGTACGGCCCGTTTTAGGATTTATGTCTTAATTGATGGCGGTGGGGGAGATGAAGAGTACATCGAGATTTGTTTCAAGATTTTAATATGTCTTCTTCCACTCCTAATCAGGCCAGTCTCAATTATTGTCGACTGTACTAAATATTTTCTATTACAATTCTTGTGGCCAACTCCCCTTGATCAGTTTTCGCCATAATTTGCTCTTTTCAAGCATCTTTAAGTAAGAACGAAGCTTAATATGTATGTAGCGCAGAAAAGTCCTACTAGGATATTCAGGTTCGGTGATCTTCTGAGTTTTTTAAAATATATATATATTTCTTCTTCTTCGAATAAGTTATGGATGTTTATGTAAAATAGAAAGAACAATTTTTGCGTTATATTAAGAAATTTAAAATCCTTTATATAAGAGCTAAAATTATCTCTGTCATTTTGTCTGTTGTCCTTTATGCAAATCTACATCGTTGGACCAACTCGTACCAAACTGTGCATGGCAAACTTTATTTGGGTAAGGCAAGGCGCCAGACAATACAAACAACGAATACGCTGGTTACCTTTCTTAACAAGAATAACATAACCTGGTAGACTTGAGTTAGTGGAGTACGCGATAAAGGAAAAAAGAAAAACATTTCCATTATACGAGATGTGTCACCCCAAAAAATATGAAGCCATGTTGACGTAACTAACAAGACAGCTAGAGTGAACCTAACTGCGGATGTGTCAATTGTTATAGTACTGTGTATTCAGTAGGCGGTGAAACGTCGTTGAGCGAAATTGTGTACAATGTGATTGTCGCATTGACAATGACCAAACAAGAGCATAGCGAACAATGAAATTCGACGACTCAGTGCCCGGGTTAAAATATAATCTGGGCATTCTAGGGACTACTAATTTTGATATTTTAACGGGAGTTCTACGGATGAAATGTGTATCAGTAAAATTCGTCCCGCAACTCCTGCCACAAGTTCTTGTTTACTTTGCATAGAACTTGCTTGAAACCGCTAACAATGACCCAGAGTTCCCGAAAAAAGGGTTATAAAACGCTATTATTATTGACCGCATCTCTTATGGCTTCACCGGGTGTTCTGCCTGTTGAAATCTATATAGATCACTTTTAAAAGATTCCCGGTTACCTTTGAAGCGTCAATACTACACTTTTACCTGGATTTCACTCATTAGTTCATCTCATCAAGGTTTGTTGATGATTCGAATCGTTTATACGTGTGAATGTCAAAGTTTGAAGCAAAAGTTGATGGAGATTCGCTGATGTAGTCACTCATCGTTCGTTGGGAATGCGATATAGTGACATAATACACTACTTCACTCAACAACGTCTTACTGCCGATTGACACGCAAGCACACTAAGGTCCACTATAGATGGCTGTCAGGCTTTCGAGATATTGGATAGACTTCGTATGTAAGGAAAATGCGTTTTTTTTTCTCTGTGTTTAGTGGATCCGAAATAATTTTCGGTCCTCTTATTAAATTCACTTTGTCTACTTGTCTGTCCCGCAGATAGCGCGTCATCCAGAACTGTTAGAGAGAAACTGACTGCAGATTTCAGTTCAGCCATTCCCTAATGTTATTTTTATACTATATGCACTTCCGTGAAATTGAAGATTTCCTCTTTTCTTCTCGGATTTGCACTGTTTTCTTCATTTTCACTTTCGAATTGACACTACTTCTCGTGGCATTTTCTAACTACATGCAATTCAATATATTGTCATCGAGTCTGCCCTAAGCTAATACTATACAATTATTTGTAGTAGTGGCGGTTCCAGGACTTTCGTGAAGGGGTGCAAGTGGAATTATCCAGGGACAGTTTCGATATTTTTCTGCTAACTGATTTTTTAAAGTATCAATTCATCATACTTCCCCTCATATTATGGAACGTTTTCTTATTAAATATGATAACGGTATTCCCCCAAAATGATATTTCTGGATAAATTAGATTTGTCCAGAAACAAATCAAAGCTTTTTCTGACAAGTAAACCTATCGATGCCTCAAAGCACTTTTTTAAAAACCAAACATGGTAGAGGAGTAGGGTACATAACGAAACACTCAGAAAACATGATTAAAAGTGCTTTCGTCCATAAAGACAGACGCAGTGGCCAAAAGTTTGGTTCATAAGAATAAGCGTTTATAGTGTGATCTAAGAAGGAAAACACACGTATATTTATAAAATGTTTGCAATAATGGAAAACAAATGCACATTAATAGATATTGGGTAAATTCTCTATCTTTTACAAGGTATGTTCGTCATGACATATGAGACATTAATATGTGTAGTTGATTGAAAAGCCCACCAGAAATACTCTGTTATTTTTGAAACAATGCAAGAAATAAAAACCCAATGCACGAGTAATTTGTATTGGGAAACACCCACACAGTACTCACTACTTATGCATTGGGTTTACATTTCTTGCATTGTTTTAAAAATAACAGAATATTTCTGGACTTTTCACTCAAATCCATACTAATTTAACCTCTCATTATCTCTCTCGAAAATAAATTAATGTCAAAACGGACTTCACCAATGTATTTCTGCTAAAATTCTAGCCCAGATTGATATATTACATGACCCCCTTACTATTTAAAAAAATCGAGCAAGATTCAAGATGGCCGACTTCAAGATGGCGGCCATGACGAACGTACCTTGTAAAAGATAGCTCATTTACCTAATATCCTTTAATGTGCATTTGTTTTCCATTATTGCAAACATTTTATAAATAAACGTGCGTTTTCCTACTTATGTTTATTCTTATGAACCAAACTTTTGGCCACTGCGTCTGTCTTTATGGACGAAAGTACTTTTAATCATGCTTTCTGGTGGCTTCCTGATATACCCTACTCCTCTACCAAGTTTGGTCAAAAAGCGCTTTGAAACATCGATATATTTACTTCTGACATGTGAGATAAATTGTTAAAGTAATGGTTTTAAAAATAAAGTATTTTCCATTAGAGGAGGCATGGCCCCGCACTCCCTCTCTGGATCCGCCACTGATTTGTGCTGGATTTGTTTACAACTACAGCGTTTCACATTTTATCTTCATCACGAAACTAGGTTGTGATGCGGATTACATAAACCCGATTACCTAATGAAATTTTGCAGTAAATATCAAAATAAGGGAAAACTAAATTATTAAGAAGAAAGCTATATGTAAGGTTATTTATAAATTCTTCCTTGATCAGAAAGAGGATAAAGTAATTAAAAAATAGTCGATTTGTGGTGTTATTACCTTAATAACTTTCAACGTCGTTTTGCATGAAATAAGTATTTTTTCTATATTAGTCTTAAAGATTAAAATGGAAAGTACTCTATACTTTGTTGCACTTGTTTGACAATAACTTTCATTATTACAGATACTCTGTAGGTGTAATGTCTAATTTAAAGTGTTCGGAGTCCAGTCTTTCTAATTAGAAAGACATTCTCTTCTAATTGGACGGTGAAAGTAAAATAAAAAAAAATAAAAAGTTCTTCCTTATCCGTATTTAGCAATTTCATTTCCACAAATATGGCACTCACAAAGTGGAACAAGAGAAAAAAAAATCTTTCTTTCTTTTTAAAGAGAGAAATAATATTACCTGCGTGGTTAAACGTGTGTATAAGCCTTACTATATGGTTTCAAAATACACATACTTCCATTAATTACTGAGCTGTCACAAAGCATATTTGGAAGTCCCACACCACTGATTACTTAACCAAGGTCTGTAACGATGTTTATTTGTTTAAAACCTACTGTACAGTTTTTTTTGTACAGTTGCTTAAAACCAGCTACCATATTACTTTTTTGCTTCTAAGCACACGACTACGTTCACTTCAATCATGCTTAACAAAAGAGCTTCCATTTATTGACAATGTTAGATAGATAGTACTTTAAGACTTCTTTTAAACGTGGTTATAATGGATGGTTTCACATAGTTCATATATGCTCATGGTTTTCTTTTCCTCATCCACCCCCGTCAAAATTACCACTGTCGAGTAAAGATAACATCGTGGTGCTAATTCAATGACTGCTGGGTTCATTTGCAAATTTACGTAATGTGCGAATTAGAAAAATAATCTATAGTTATCTCAACCAGTCGTGAAGCTTAACCTCATTTCAGCATTTTCGCCATCCAATGAAAGTTGGGTGTGTGTTCGGTTTCCACCCAAATTCTGTAAATAAGAATAGTTTCTTTGCCTCTGTGCTACTGAAAACGTCGTTACTCGCAAATACATTGTTGCCCATTTTCATGTTTATTTTGCCGTACATCGCTAAGTATTTGAGTTAGAAAAATAAAGAAGTTTTGAAGTAAAACAGAACGGCTTCTGTTTTGTTCCCATTACTATCGTTGACATGGCAGGATACAGATGATCACTCTGGGCAGGACACCGAGGCGTAAGCTTTAGTTTGGCAACGTTGGGGTAAAGAGGCGTCCGATTTCTGGCGGAGTCATTCGAAGCAGATAACTGAAACTACATGATGTTCATCCTTCACTACGATTCGCTGGAAGATCAAGCTTCAACGAAAGCTGAGGCCACTTATAATCAGTGGGTATAGGCTGGTTCAGCGGAAAAGTGTTTTCTTCGTTTATGGAATATCCTGGGATCACATCCTGGGGTCGATCTTTCTGACTGCGTTCTTACTATTAGATTTCCGCCATTTGTTGCATTTTCTGTCTCAGTACGTGGGAATATTCTTGTGAAAAGACTAAAGAATTATACTCCTTTCCTACTAAAGTACACTTCTAAAGAGTCTAGTTATTATTCGCCTATTAGTCGATTATCGCGAATAATAGGCTGATTAGCCAATGAGTGTCTCAGAAGCGTTGATATGAATGTATTGCACAAAAAATACAAACAGCTGTCAAAAATGGGAGTTTTGTTATCAGCTTCGAAACCCTGATGTTACACGGGTTGCACCTCTTGTCATATCAGAGGGTAGGTCTCATCCGGTAGATATTATGTCAGTGGACCAAGTGCTGTAACAGAAATGAGTGCACGCAAGTGGTGAAATGCAGGACTTCCCAACACGATCAAATTGTAGGTGCAAGGTTAACAGGGTCATACGTAAGGAAAACTGCTCAGCTACTCAGTGTGCCACCAACAACAGTTCCGAAGGTCGGACTGCGTATAGAAAATATGGCAAGATAACATGAACTAAGAAGAATGGTGGGCGAAAGCAGAAATTAGCGACAGGACATTTAAGATGATCACGTCCAAAGTTTGTTTCCAAACAAGGATGCTATTTTCCAAAACGATAATTCACACATCCACAGAGCCAGGCCAGTGAAAGCATGGTTTGAGGACTAAGACGACGAAATACAATATTTTCCCTGGCCACCTCAATGCCCAAACTTAAATATTATCGAACTACTGTGGACAGTTTTCGCAAAAAAAAAGTGCGCCAAAGATTTGCACTTCCAGCATCCCTGAAGCAGTTGGCGGATTTTCTACTGAAAGTGTGGTACAATATTACACTACAGACTGTTCAGGATTTGTATAAATACATTTCATGGAGGATAGAAGCTGTTCTAAGTGTAAATGGCGGTCTAACATTATTATTATTATTATCAGCTGCAGCAGCAGCATCTTTCGTACCTACGAATTCGCTTGTTACTGAGGAAAATATAATACAAGCAATTGCAACGTAGCTAATTCTTCACGCCATACAACAGTTTGGTTTAGTTCTTTTCTCTTCTGAACAATTAGATGGACTGAAGTTAATTTAATAAAACAATAACCACCGACATTGCAGACCGATAGGTCCTGAGCCTGTCCCAACGCCATCTGTCCGCGCTTGGTGGAACTGCGTCCACCTGAGTGACGGCTGTGTGGTCAGCCCTGCGCGCCATCTAGCCACAGACAGGCGTATCAGGGGCTTTCTAGACCAAGTGGCCGTCACGTCTTTATTCACGTGACTCCCCAGTTTTCCTCACGACGCTAGGTGGACGCCGAAAAGTGGGACTCCAGCCGGGAATTGAACCCGGCACCACGCGGAATTGAGTCCAACACTCTAACCACTAGACTATGGAGCCCCTGAATTTAATGTAATACTTCATGATAATTATAGTGTTCTGCCGAAATCTGCAGGTCCTTATGAGCATGTTAAACCCTCTCCATTCATCCCAATCTTGATCTTAGCGTACGATTCTTCTTCCTTAATACTGTCAAAGTGTGAACTCTTCTTCCTATTTCTCTATTATCTTCAATTTCATCCTTTAGTATACACAATGTCTACGCAGCAAATGTCCTATCCAATTGCTTCCTTCTTCATTGTATTCGGTATCCTTTTCTCTCCCACTCTCTTCAGCATTTATTTATTTTGCATTTTCTGTGTCTAGCAGATTTTACCATTGTCCTCCACTTTTACAATTCAAAAGCTTCCAATCTTTCTTCACTCTTTTGTAGAGACCAAGTTCCAGCTCCAGGATTATTTCCTTACCTCCTGTGCATTGTATCGTTGCAATTTCAATGATGAAATTCTATTCAAAAGATCTTATCGTCCATGCTGATACACGAAGGTTGCATTGAAATGTATTGCTAATTGCGCGTCAATGAATACCAGCCGGTTTGTTATCATCTGTTCGAAGCTTGATAGTACCCATAGTTCCAAAACGTTTTGTCTCTCTGTTCAAGAAATATTTAGGCACTACGCACAAATTCTATATGGTCAAACATTCTAAATATTGTTACTGTGCCTAAGCTGTTTTCAGAAAGAAATATCGGAGCTGCTAGGAAGGATAGAGCTATATGGTTGAGCCTAGGTACGATATCCTTATCCTAATATTTGGAGTACCAACTTGCAAAACACTTTTAGATAGTTTCATTTTCTGTATTTGCCGAAGGAAACAACTGGGAAATCAAAACCGATTGCGCTAGCTACTTGAAACTTGAGCTGGATGAAATGTGGGAACGTACATTTCTGCTTGACAGTAATTTGTTTTTACAGTATTGCCATATCTGGAAGTCAGTCTCATTATTTTGCTATCAAATCTCGCACATAATGAAATTTCGAAAAGTTTATTTTAGTTGTTTAAAATTCAGTATGATTATATGCAAAGTTATCTAACAAACATACAGTTTTCTTTTCCCAATACAATTCCTCCGTATAGAAAACACTTAACAAGATCACTTTTAGTATGATGCAGGTAATCTAATTTTAGAAACTAATAATCGTTTCCATCTGATCTTACTTAGTACTTAAGCCACTTGACCCAAATATTTTGGTTATTCTGTTCACGTACAAGAAGATGGTGTCATCGCTTTCTTCTTGACCTTCCTGCGATACGACATGAACTTGAAATACTGATTGTCAAGTTCACTCCTCAAGAAGATCTCGTTTGGTAACTCTTTTTATTTATCTTTTTAGTTGATGCAGTACGAAACACTCTAGCTTTCCTTATATCTTCTTATTCAGTATCTAACTGTGGGCCGCGGTGGCTCGATGGGTTGTTAGTTCGATCCCTGCTCACGCCATGTGGACTTTGTGGTGGACAAATGCCGTGTGCGTGGATTTTCTCGGGGTTCTCCCGTTTCTTTTCACTTTCTTCATTCTACCAATTCATCTCATCATCATCCATCCGACCTGAGCCAAAGTTGCCGAAAAGTCTTAAAATTAAATTCAAATTCGAATGCACTACTTCACTCGTACATCCATGTAATTTCCTTAAAGAAACAGCTTTGATAACTTTTCTTTTAACTTCTGCAAAAATTATAGAATGTTGCAAATATTGTGTTCTTCACGTGCAGTTTTATAATTAATATTTATAATAATAGAAGACTATATCTTGTAATTCTTGTTTAAATCTCTGTATGTCAGCTAATGCGGAATGTGGCGAGCGGATGTAAATTGCATATTCTTAGGATATCTTCTGGTATGTGGGGCGATGGGTCGTTATTTGCAGAGTTGTTTTGGATATCCTACCAGCTACTTGTAGGAAATCGTTATAGAAAGCTCTAGCACGGTTCATATCTCACCAAGAATTGCCAACTGATATTGTAATTAGTTCTTGGCTGAAGTGTTTATGATGAATTTTTCTCCAATTTATCTTTTTCTGTTGACAATACTTATTAAAATGAAGTACTGTGACGATGAAAGATTTCATTTAATAAATTTAAGCTCTTCTTTGAAACCTTAGATTGGCGTTCATAACAAAGATTTGCTCTATTAGATATGCTGCACGAAGACTTTGGAATTAGCCTAGGAAGACGCCAGCCGATTTTAATCATACTCACGCTATCAAAGCTATTATATATATATAATTTGTCTCACCAGGCGAAAGCCGAAATGGTAGTCAGAATAGTCTTTGTTCTTTCACGTTCATTTCAATAGCCATATGCCGATATATCATATCCCTCATATGTGTGATGTTTGTAATGGCATCTTAGATTCTTTTGTGATCAAATTTAGTTTAAGCTGTGACAAGCGGGTAAGATTACACCATGGTTTCTGCACTAGCGAATCACAAATTTCAAGCTTTTTCATAAATTGATGATGAAAAGTCAGGTGATCAATTTCATGTTAATATCTTGTTTGCTTTCCCGCAAAAAGTTGGAGAAATTAAAATTAGCTCTCGTAGTCCAGTCGTTACGGTTGCTACAGTCGGAGCAGTACTGGTGAGACACACAGATTCGAGCCCTTCTACCGGCCATTTTCAATGCGATTTGTCAAGTTTTGCGTTAAGTTCACCCCCGACGAATTCCAGGATGGAATCTAAACTAAGACCCTCACCGCTTAATTTCCCATCATTGCTCCCGGAAGAGTGTTCACCACGGGACGTCATCCGTCAAGCACGGGTACAGCGTAGGCAAAAGCTACACGTTTAGCCCTCAGAAAATATAAACTAAATTAATTGGCAGTTTCTTTTCGTAAATCGTAATGATTGCAATGATTGATTTATGATAGTCTGTCCACGTTATCGATTTGGAAACTACAGCAGCTTGTTAGGAGATAAAGGAAAAAGTGTTGAGTGAATGAACCAGAAAAAAAGTTAAAGAAAAAACTAGATCAAGGAAAAGTGTTTTTACTTTTAGTGGATGATCGACTGAAAGAAAGTAAAAGGTATTTCGTATGCATATGGAGGGAGAGAGAGAGAGAAGGTCATATGATGATGATGCCAGAAGAAAGGAGAGAAAAAAATGCTGGTTGTAGACTATTTTTTTAACAGTAAAAGTGACAGGAAAGCGTCATTTAGCCTTTGCCTTGGCTGCCAGCAGAGAGATTTACAGGTGACTAACCTGTATTGAAAAAAAAAAAAATGTTTCATGGCCAGAAAATAATCCAGTTCCCTGTTCGAAGACTTTCACTTATTTTCCAACAGATTTCTTTTGCTGTTTTCTTTAAACCTTGATTTTTTTTTGTAAGCACCTACAGTTTTTTTTTTCATTGAATTGTTTCTCAATAGATGCTGGTAGCATCTGCCTGATATTCTGCCTATAGTTAACACTTTTCATAAGAAAAGTGTCTTGAATCTTCCACATGTAGAAAGTTAGCAATCAAAGTAGGCATGAGACGAACTATTCACGTGATTCCCTCTAAATACTACTAAATTTAGGCGACAGTAAAAGGCGAATTTATAACTATTTTAGAAACTTTAACGCCAGTATAGAAAAGTAGCCATTATTTTTAAGAAGTAGTGTATATGACAATTTTCTTATTAAAAGTGTGAGAGTTGTAGGTCCATTCCCTAATTTTTTGTAGATTAAAGTGCAGGGGTAATGGGGATTATTTGTATTTTCCCTTGCCAGCCCCAAGCTCCGATTAGATGTGCGACTCGTACAGGGAATCTCCCTCCAAAACGAACCTCCATTTTATACCTACACTTACTTATACGTATAGATTTTCTTTCCACAAAGAACGACGCTAAGTGGAATATAATATACATAAATCCCTCTCTTTCTAATTTCAGTATTTGACCCTTTTATTTGATAATTATGGAT
Organism: Lepisma saccharinum; assembly: GCA_022664845.1. Lineage (NCBI taxonomy): Eukaryota > Metazoa > Arthropoda > Insecta > Zygentoma > Lepismatidae > Lepisma > Lepisma saccharinum. Next base: position 97,143 of record JAGDQP010000813.1, read on the forward strand.
AAACCTCTGCCAGATATACAAATCTAAGAAAATTAGAGAAAATGGAGCATTGAAAAAAGATATAGTATAGGAAATAAAACTATCAGGTACTTCCTTGTTCTCCGATAATCACCCCTCAGGATGATTGGCAGCTGTTTTACATTTTCGTTTATATGATCTGTCCTCTCCTTACATGCAATCCAAATCACATAGAGATCGTGATCGTAGGAAGGTACGGTATGTTATTTAAGATTTAAAAATAACTTTGGGCAATACTAAGTCATAATTTTGGAGAAATGGAAAATTTTCTGTAATATCAAAAATCATATATTCATTTGCAAAAGAAGCCATATATAATCGACGGCCTTTCTCTGCTATACGTTCCAAGTTTAGTGCTGTTTTGGCCAGCGGAATAGCGACCTACTAGGCCTACATTGATCGAACTATAAGCTCTTTTGTTGTTTACCAAAGCTCTACAGTGAGCTAGCAGTAACTTACACGGTTTAACAAGGAATCTATATTTAACCGAACTTGGAGAATGGGAAAAATCAGCTAGACCCAAAAGATATGTGGGCCTCCGGTTAACCAAGTGGATAGCACGCTTGCTTTCGGTAAACGTGGTCACGGGTTGAAGTTCCGTAGGTTCCATTGAAAGCAGTAGTTCAGAGCCCACTTTAGGTCCCATCCTTGTAGGATGTAAATAACGTTCAATGAACCAAAGAAAAGATTCGTAATGACGAAGTGCTTAAGAGAATATAGGTGAATTTTTGGACTTTGGATTATACCACGTACGAGGGACGAACTATACTGGAGACAATAACAAATTGAAAAGTAATTATAGTCCTATTATTTAAGGAAACGATCTGAGGCTACTTATTATTATGTCTTTAATTTCCTCAGCAACAATCATCTGTGCTTGCTTTTATCATGAATTGCTGAGTAAAAATCCAAAGAGGAGTCATTTAACGTTTGAATAGGAATGTCCAACTGTATTAGAGGAACTGTTGTGTCACGACTCACGAGTTGTGTCAGAGTTTTCTTTTTTCAGTAAACGGACCTTAGTTGAGCAGAAATTGTAACCTGAAGGGTGTAATTTGAAATATAGGTGAAGGGAAAGCGGGAGGGATCCAGTGTGATTTCTTGACAGGAGTAAGGAAAATAAATCTGCGCTAAGACAAAAGGAAGGGCACAAGATCTGGATATATGGACAGAGGTTAAATTTGCCTTGAAGCACCTGCCGCTTTCATAACAATCATAATAATAACAGTGCTGTAGATATTCTTGTAATAGCTGCTAACTTTATCTTGGTTTTGATTATTTTATTCTCTTTCGTTTTGATTGAACAATTATATTGATTTCTTAACAAGCATTTAAATGTGGGATGTTGTTAGATTATATGCATATTGTAAATAAATCTAAACATTTGTCTGTTTCTCTGTCCACACAGTTGAGCCAGTTTGCACCAAATATTGCATGACTTTCTCATTTGATCAGACGATGATCCTATAGAAGATGTAGTAGCTATGTCTTGTCCTGATCCTAGAGATATTTTGATCCCCAATGTAAATTAATTCCATCTTAAGTTACTTATCTTAAATAATTATACAAACCACGCTACACTTATATTATTTGTATTGGATATAAGGAAGTGGATGACTTTCATTTACTATCACATCACAAGGGCTGGTTTAAATGATCTAATAACATTATACACTGGAAAGAAATATACGTAAGCATGATAAAAATGAAACTAGACGGTTGGAATGTTATAATAACAGGCTTTGTAATATATTGCGGTTCTGCGGATGCCATAGCAATCCAGATGTATTACGTAGCTACAGGACCGCACTACATTGCAGAGCGTGTCTGCTGTCTAGTGTCAGTACTCAATACATATTTTTTTCTCAGTGTATAAATAAAAACACCATATTAAGTTTTAGTTGAAACCCAGAGTGGAATGTGAATGACAAAAAAATGTTATTAGAACAGTACCGAATCTAGAAATTTTCCTATTGGGGGCAAAGTTAAATTTTGCGCCCTTTCCATCGTTTTTCTTTTTTTTAGCCAAACAACATGACGGACCGAAGCGACGGCTACAACGCTGTCTCATAATCACGTAGTGTACTTTTATTATTATCTCTGGAGCCTGACGTGGCATCGCTATTACTAACTCCAGTAAGACAGTAGACCTGCCTATCTGACTTGAATCGCGGTTTTGAATTTTAAAGATGAAAGTAGGTTGTATGGAATAACATAGAAAATATCCTAGCACGCCGGTATTGAAATTTTGAGCACTTCAGGTTAATTTCAATTTAATATGCAATTTTACTTCTTTTTTTAAGGAGCTTTTATTTATTTTTAGCTGTTTGCCGCCTCCTAAACGTGCCGCCCGGGGCACTTGCGCCCTTTTTCCCCCCACCCATAGGTCCGGCACTGATCACACACACCACTCGCGATACTAGAGTGCCTTTTTTTTTTAGTTTGAAGTGTTTTGTAAAAAAATTCTGATTCCATTTCGAAATGTTGGTAATCGCCTTCTCAAAGAGACATGATTATCCAACCTACGTTTGTGTGGTCTTTTTTCCTTTCTTCTACAGCAACTCAGAAACCGCCTCAATTGAAGGCGAGAGTATCATACGACGTATTCAAATATATATGTTGCACAATATCTATCGCTTCGAAATCTTCCATTGAGGTAGACGGCAAAATAGCACGGAAGACTTGAGGGCGGGGTCAGTGTAATACAAGAGTAGTGAAAGTAGGCGGCGCAGGCAACATTATGGTGAAATGAGCGGAGAAAGTGGATGTAATCAGCCGTGGGAGGTCACTGCACCGTTTCGTTTCCGCGGAGCAGAGAGAGAGAGAAAGAAAAGATCGTTCTTCAAACTGATTGTTACATCAGAATCTCCAGCAACCGGAGTGTAAATGTTATGTATGTCGTCTTTTACTGTTTTAGTCTTCTCTCTCCTTTAAAAAACATGCACGCTGCTGCAAATGACGTTTCTTAACGTATGTAACACTTACGTAAGATTTCACAAAATATAGTTTATATATGTTTGAGTATGCGTGAGTCTCTTAATTTTGTAAATCGCGCTGGCGTGTCTCTGCGATCGTAATCTCAATTATCATTTCGCCAATCTTCTAACGTATTTCTCTAATATACATATATATATAATTTACATCAGGATGTCCAAATAATATTTAGTTACTTAATAATGAGGTCATCCATTTTGTATTCTGGTTAAACAGTTGTAGGGTTTAAGTCGAAAAGTTTGAAAGGAAGAACAACGATACCATAAATAAGCATGAAACAGTTTTTAAGTTTATGAATCTACTCTTTGAAAAACCGCGACGAAGTTTGGTTCGAGGATGAATTGAAGAAATGGAAAGTCTATGGATAAAACTACTTCTGCAAGTTACAAATCTAGCCTTGCTATACTGTATTTGCTCATATACCGCTGTTGTAGACAATGAGCGAAACTAATTGGCGACAAGGTTTAATCGCTAAAAGGCATACTGGATCAATGTTACATTCGAGAAATTCCAGTAGCAGACGGTACTCAATATACTGGAGTAAGTTATCATCATCATTATTCTGCTGAAAATGGCAGGTCCTTGAAATCAACTTAAGCCTTCTCCATTCATCCTGATCTTATGCTTTACCACAGGAATATTTTGCCTTAGGATAAATCTTGCCTTAAAACTGGTGAAAATAGAGGGTCTTCAATATCCTCTCTTCCATTGTCTTCAATATCCAACGCCTGCTTCTGTCCATCTCTGAGTTTTGTTAGTGGCATTCACTTTCTGCATCCGATTGCAGATCGTTCCACAATGTAAGGCAGCAGCAGTACCAGTTTTGGTTCGCCCCGAAATATTTCCAGTGCCCACCAATCTGGTGGATATTCTCGTATCCGCGAACTGGGTAGGCACCTGTTTGGAGACCAGCAACTGAAAATGGTTATGTGTAGGGATGAGTAAGAAAAACCTGGGTTTAAGTCCGATTTTTCTTTGTAATTTTCGAAAAAATAGGAGTATTTGTTTCACTCTTGACGGGAACTAAATCCAGTAAACTTAAATCTAATCGTTTTAGTACGGAAATCTACTGCAACAAATATTTGAGCAGCGATTTATTTTAATGCTTACTTATGAATTGATAATGGAAGGATTTCCTTACGTAACATCTTTGATTTACGTAAAATATTACAAATTATTACAATTTAATTAAAATATTACAAAATATCTGGTGTGCATAAGAGCGAAGTACATCTAACATACTATACGCATAGAAAAGATTTTTAAATTAGTATTGCTTGTGATTACTTTTATTCTTCATATCATCATAAAGTTTATATAGTAAAACGTAGTGTAAGATTACCTCTATGTGTTATGCCTTACATATTTATCTGTACGCCTACCCACTAGATAAATCCACATCCTTGGACCTATCTGCACCAAACTCTGCACATCAATCTCAATTGTCCAAGCAAGATATATGGTAGCAAAATTCTTACACCTCCTCCCAAGGCGCCATTCCTTTGATCTTAAATACTATATTCTGCACTGAAAAAAAAATGGTCATTTACCGATTAAAAATTTGGTCGCTAATTGGAAGAACGATTGGCATGAGCTAGTGCTTATCTTTTTGCAATAAATGCTCCCTAAAGCAACCGAGTTCTTGGAAATCAGTAACCTTGAAGTTAGTTACATAAGAATTGAACAACTCATGTAGTTACTGTACCAAAATGTGACTAGTAAAATTTACCCCGTACTCGATTAGAATAACCTATTTGTGTATGCAAATTTGCAGCGTTTGAGAGATAACTGGATAATTACCAGTCATAACGGTTAACAGATTATACCCAGTAAAAGATTAGTCAATCAACGTAGAGGGTTAAATAGATTGATTATATTTTGTAGCCAAAGAGCGCTGAACGTTGAATCAGCCGATTACACTTGGGAAATGGTTTGTCAATCAAAATGGAGGGTTAAATTAATGTATTATATGCTGCAAACCGGTTAACTAACAGCGTTTAAGGTTGAATTATTCGATTCTACTTAGGAAAAGGTTAATCAACCAAAGTGAAGGGTTAAATTAAATTACCGAGATCCCTTAGTAAACAGCTAATCAACCAATGCATAGGAAAATCAAGTCTCCGGATTGAACAGGTTAATGTTGGGTTAGCTTACACTTTTACTCGGCGTGTTCTATATAATATCAACTCACTTGGTAAAACCATCTATTAACTTTCTTAATCTTACGTGTATCTCACTTTTCAACCTACACACCACTAGGTGGTTTGAGTACTACAGGGTTGGCATAAATATCTCCCCATTTTAAAACATCTATCCTGAAAAACTGAGCAACGGAGGAAAATGAAACACATAACTAGTTATTAAGGAAAGAATGCTGAGTATAACACTGAATATAACACTTTTGACCGTTTTTCGACAGTATTTACAAGTGTTCATGAGCTCCAAAGTCTCAGGTCTTGAAGAGAACATCTTTAAGATGGCAGTCACTTTTCCTTGAACACTCTCGCAATCTTTGAGTGAAGCTGTGATATGCTCTTCGTATCATTCCTTGAGGAGTAGCAACAATCTCTTGAGTGATGACCTACTTGAACTCCAATAGTGTTCGATATTTGCGAGGTTAGACTTTATTCTTAGGAGAGGAGGTAGAAGGGATAATCCACAACCAAGTTCAAAACTGCACGTGGAACGTACCGCACGAAATCTTACGATCATCGATATTGCGATTTTGGCAAGTTTCCAACATTCGTAAATACTTAAGATAAAATAAAATAATAGCTGAGCAAAGCAAATACGTTTTATTTAAAAACTAAAAACGGTGTGTCTGGTGATGTCAAGTTGTTAGTTGGTGAAACTGTTACACGTTTTTAGTTTGTAAATAAAACGTATTTGCTTTGCTCAGCTACATTATTATTTTATCTTAAGTATATAAAAGCAAAGCTTTGATATGGAAAATGTTGTAAATATTGTCTAAAAACTACCAAAAGTGTTATATTCAGTGATTTTGCCACTGAAAATTGTAATGAAAATGATGATGTACTGAAAATCTGATTGCTTCTCAGTGAATGGCATTATTTCCTTAGTAACTAGGCATTCTTTCATTTTCCTTCGTTCCTTAGTTTTTCCAGAATATAATTATATTTAAAAATGGGGAGATTTTATGCCCCACTCTGTATATATCCAAGGGACTTGAGAAAGTAGATCCTTGTAACATAGATTTATGTGGTTATGAGGAATATGTTGGTACCACAGAATACCTGACCCTATAGACGAGGTGTTGTTATAATCGATGTCGCTATAAAAGAGTTAGACTGCATATGTATATGTGTTTCATTTGTCATCACAGGTCAAGGAAAATCTTATAAGCTAGTTGTAAATAATTGTTCATTATGCAAATCCATACCATTTGACCCACCTGCACCAAACTTTACGGGCTCACTTGATCAAAGGAAGACCATATTCCATCATTTCGATATCAGACTAATAGTTGCAGAGGTTGTGGTGCCTTATAACAACAATAATAATGATAATACATATTGGTGATTCACAGGAAATTTACTTTAGTCACAGGGCTGGGACTGGTATAATTAATTTGCAGTATTGTGCCGCATATGTTACGCAGTATCTAATTATTCTCTTATGTTCTTTTCAACGCTAATAACATTTGTTTGTTTTCTCATTCCAGCCTAATCCACAGTACCAATTTGCCTTTGACGTTAAAGACGATGAATTCACCAACTACCAGAACAGAAAAGAAGAACGAGCTGGTGATACCATTACTGGAAGTTACAGTGTCGTTGACTCAGATGGATACATTAGAACTGTCACCTACACTGCCGATCCCGTCGGAGGATTTAAGGCTGAAGTCGTCCGTGAACCAACAGACATCGTAGTCAAGATCCCACAGCCTCAACTCTTACAGCAACAAATCAAGCAACCTCAATACGTATTGAAAGCAGGCCCAGCTCAAGGAGCCCAGCAGCAACCAGCAGGAATTAGATACGCTACTCCAACTCTTCAAGCTACTGCCATTCCAGTATCGAAAGCGCCGAAATATGTAACACAAGCACCACAACTGCGAGTAGCAGCAGTCAGAAAGATTCCCACAGGTGGTTTAGTTGCGGGAGGGCAACAATTCGCATATGCGGCACAACCAGTGCAATATCAGCAACAATAAAGTAATTACGTAACTTCCTGGTCAGAAGAAGAAAAACGTTGACTTTCTTGCCACTTGTGGCATAAAAGACATGTTCCTGGTCGGTGCTCATTCTTGCTTTTTCTCCTCTCCTTGTGTTACTCTTTTAAAAAAAGCTTATAATTATACCCTGTGGTGTTCTAGCGAAAGCGTCTGCTCAGATGACCTGAAAAATACGAAGAGATACATTCTTCCATGAGTTAAACGGCAAATAAGAGTATTTCATTTTTCCAATTCTGTGATCCAATTATTTCGTTGTTCTTTTCCTCTTACTAGTAATTTGATTGAAAAGTGATGATAATAATTTATGATTCATTGTTGTTGTTTTCTAATTATAATTGTTTTCTTTGCTCTACTAATGACTTACATTGTGAGAGTTTCTTGATCGGCTATTAACAAGAAAAAAAAAAGTAATGGTCGATTTAGCTACTATTAAAATAACTCTGTCTATTCATAACTCTATTAATATGTGTAAGCACTAGCTTTTCACCTCCTGTCAGTTATACGATTTTTCATATTCTCTCTATACTTCTGCTAACCAACTCTGCTTTTCGTTTATCTTCCAGATGCACTTGAAAATTCTTCAAGTGGTTTAACGAATTTTGATCCTTGCATGTAATGCTTTTTCTTTTCAAGGTTAAAAACTTTCATTTGTCATTTTTAAGAAGAGAGGAATTCAAGCTAGGGATATTATTTGACTTATTTGATAACAGCTTGGTCTTGGATAAAGTTTCATATTAATATCACCATTAGTAACTTTGATAATGTTCCTATTTTATTGCATGTTTGCTTTGGTTGCTTGCTACACAAACTTGGTTGCTTGCTACACAAGAAAAACAATGAGTCATAATATTACTATTTGAAATTTCAGTTAACTAACTCACCTTATATTCAAACTTGTTCAATCAATTCTTTTGTTTTCATGAGAAATATTGTTCGATTTTTCAAAGCCGTTCTGTGTAAGATCTAAATTCGCTAAGTTGTATTTAATTCAACTCAGAGAATTCAAAATCACAACAAAAATAAGAGTGTAGTCGTACTTTTCCTTATATATACTAGTCTGTTAGTAATGAATTCCGTAATATAATTTCTATCGCTTTCTTAAATTTCACTAATTAATCTTTTTTTTATTTTTGCCTGCATATTTCTTAAATATTCAGTGAACAGGTACTATTTTATGCTTATAATTCTTTCGGAAGCCGATTCATTATTATTATACACATATTTAAAACAGTTTATTGTTTCTTGCTGTTTCTGTAGTGTACTATAAATGGACTATTAATACCATGACTACACGAATTATTTTTCTGTTCATATATAAAGAAACTACATTGATATTTTTTCAATAACGAGGGAATGTGTTAACATGTATCCAAACATTTTTTTCAAGCTTGTATGAGTTATAAAGTTTGTGTGGCTTTATTATTTTTTTTATGTTTGCTTGTGTTTTGTGTATTTGTTATAATAAAAGTAAAGTCCATATTTTGTATTTGTTTTATTTCTTTGCTTCGAAAATTTTACATGCAGTGGTCTTCCCCCGTTATAAAATATGTGTTATGGTGGGTCCTCAATGATTCAGTTAGAGGATTATATCTCTGGATCCTTCTTGTAATTCTGTTTGACAAATATTTCCTCCTTGAGGCAATGGAATTGTTTATATTAGGTGTCAGAGAATTGCCTACTAACCAAATGTTTATTCATACCTCTGTTACCTGCTGTTTGCTAGTTAGAATTTCTTATTTAAGCAAGATGTTCTGAACATATGAAATCAACTTTGCAAATATTTTCTTCCGTCTTGGTTCTTACTCACACTTCAATAAGCAAAGACGAGGAAGAACGTTGTTAAACCACACAAGCCAATAAGTGTTTATCTGTCTCTATACTATCAATAGTATTAAAAAACACCAGTGATGCCATATCTGACAAATTGGGCCGTTTGTTTATTGGTTCAATCGGTGTAAAGATAAAGGGACAAAGTTTGAGGAATATTATTGACCTGAAAATCTCAAAGCTTTGGTGTTAATCTCAAATGTCTATATTGTGATTCAAGCAAGATTTGCAACCCTAAGAGAGCTACCATTAATCTAGCAGTGCAATATATATTCGGAGAATATATGCAGGGAATGAAAGAACATTTTTAAAGTACCAGGGTGTTACATAAGTTCACGACTTCCTATTGACCAGTGGCGGCTCATCAGGTGAACTTGGTGAAGTTCAGCTTCACTTATTATTTTGATACACATTAACTAAAGGCATTAATAAGTATTAATTGGGCCAGAAAGTCAGTCAACATCATATAAGATCGGACGTATCAGTATCCTGGCTAAGTCCAGAAATTATAAAATAAACATTAACGAACAAATGTAGGAGGAATGTGTTGATAGGACGTCACCTATTATTTGTGTCACGAGCCGCAACTACTATTGACGTCCTTATTTTCTGTTCTTTTTCTGCTCCTGCTGAATATTTCTCACTGTGCAAATACACTTACATATAGCAGTTGTTTTTTTTATCGGAGATTTTGAATTTCTTATTAATTTGTCAAGATTAGTTGTCCTTCTAACATTATTTCTTTTCTGAACACGGATGAAAAAAATACCGTGAGAACAGTTATTACGTTCCATTGAAAAAATAAAGGATCAAAAGCAACAATTGTTGAAATTTGTGCTGTAGAAGACCCAGGTACTGTCGGTTTAACTGCCATCAGAAATGGCTCAAGTGCTTCACTGTAGGAGACTCATCCAAGATCAATCACGTTTCGGAAGAAGTGACTTGGATCCAGAGGTCGTACGCCAAGCCGAAGAAGCGAGTATCCAAAGAAACATATGCAGATTGACGGGTGATTTGGGTACTTCAAATGCCACCACGCATCGAAAAATTGTCGATCTCAGTAAGGTCAACAGGATCTGTCGTGTGGTACCCCATTAGCTGAGACAGGCAAAAGCTCAAAGGCGGGTTGATGTGTGCCGTCAGAGGATTGGTGCATAGCTGAAACGGGTTATTAGGGTCAAGTTTGGGACCGAGTCACCGGGTGCCAGACCAGGTAACCCGGTTTTAGTTCTGGATTGATGACCAAGACATCACATCAATTGTAACGTGTGATCAAAAACAGAGTTGGAAAAAACATGTTTTAGAATAAAACAGAACATGTTTAAAACGTGTTTTTTGTTTTTTCCTTTTAAACACATTTTTTATAGACTTCAAAAGAAACAGTGTTTAAAACGTTTAAGACGTTTACAACGTTTTAAACATGTTCTTAAAAATATAAAAAAAAATGTAGGATTTATTATAGGTACTCCATCTGCAGTAGCTTCTGTAACGTTTCAATCACGCTTCCGGTCTATTCATAAGCATTTACTAGAAATTATAGGTTCTATTTGACAAAATTGAGAAATTTGCTATTTACTAAAATTCAATGACAAAGCTATTTATTATATAAAAGGTAAAGATGCAATGCGCACGCGCCGTGAACGGCGCATGGGGATGTGGAGGTAGCGATCCACATATTCTCGAACAACGGCACGAAGTGGGGTGGTCAGTCCCACGCTCGGCTGCCTTTACCTCCCAAAGCGCCCAGGAATACCAAGGACACTGTGGTACTCAATTTGATACGAGGCTCCTTGTGCAGAGTGCTAGCCATGGAAACAATGAAGGAAATTCTCCAGTGTCCTGGCCGGGATTTGAATTACACTTCTTGAAATATTCTCTTGTTCGGGCAACAAGACTTGCCATTTCCTTTTTACACAATCTACATTCGGTTTTTACGGTTATTTTCGGAAGGATTAGCTTTAATAAAGTGTGTCCAGATTAAATCTTTTTTCTTCCTGTGCAACCCACTGATAATAAGTCTATAAACGAACAGCAAAGAAGCAGAGTGCATAGTGTTGCAAAAAAAGTATTATTTTCTGTGAAGTCTTTTGAAAGTTTTTCTCAGTTCATTTTCATGTTTTTTTTAATGTCGTTTTGTTTACAAATCAAGTATTTAATGCTCTACGCTACAGATAATCAATGTAATCAGCAGGATTGGATTTAAGCTTTCACACATTCATTCCAATTTACAATTGTTTTGTTTTCTTGCAGCCTTACGAGGCAAATGCTGGGATTATTTATGCATTCATTGCCACATTGCTATACTTCCTATATCTTCACCCTGACAAACATAAGGAAACTAAGAAGATATGTACTCAAATTATTTGACATAGTTTGTAATAGAATACTAATAAATCTCCAGGGAACTGAAGAAATATTTTGAATTATAGGAATTTAAGTTCCTAGAGATAAATACAACTTCGAAGACATCTTCATAATTACCGTCCACAAACATCAATTATCTTTAGCTCAAAATACCGGGAAATAACAACCTGCTTGTATTCAAGGGCATAGATATATGTTTGCGTTAACTAGTACATTGTGTTTCACTATAAAAGTTCGGTGGTAGTTAGGGTTGCCACCTTTTGATGATTAAATTACGGGACGCTCGGGAAAAAAAATACGGATAATACCAAAAATAGGAAACAAATATGAAATACCAAGGTCCTGTACTACTGTATGACTACCCGCGCAATTTAGAACCACCATACTAATCAAGAACGCACAGTCTGCTCATCTTGCTTGCGAATGTTCACAGCACACTCCAAAGACTGCAGATGGAAAATGGATATTTCTATTTCCAAAGCACAATTGGCGTCAGTAATCGCACTGCAAAAAATTACTTCTAATTGAACACTTTCCAGTGTTTCTGGGCTACCCCATTTTCGTTTGAATCAACACAACAAACGGTGTTGATTTCGGTGATTTAGCACCATGGATGTGTCATTAATTCTGATTCAACACATTGAAGAGCGTCATGCTACCACTATCGCTGTGTTGTTTAGTATTTCAGTTATAATTCTTTCTAAGGGCGATACGGTGGAGAAACCATTTCTAAAAACAAACTGGTTATTACAAAGTAATTGATTACTCTAAAAAAAAATATGTCATCTGTTCCCTAATAAAATATTCAATTTGAAAAAAAAAACTGGAACAAGGGATATCGGTCTGTAATTAGCAGGGTCCTCAATTTTTTCCTTCTTCTTGTATATCAGGACAACCACAGCACATTTGAGACATTCAGGGAAGTGACCTTCACTTAATGTCCAATTTATAAGATAAAAGAAAGGTTCTAATATTAGATCCATAATAATCTTAATCACAAAATTAGATATCCAAAATTTTCCTCACTTTTTGAGTTACTCAGTGATCTAATTACTTTCATAATTCCAAAACTTGTTACACAACGCCACTGCGTTAACAATTTCTTGCTTCTACTAGGGAGATATAACATCTGGCTGTCAATTAACACATTATATTTATTTATAACCACTTATCTGCAACCTTTCTTTCTGTTTTCCTAATGAAACATCCATTAAATTGATTCGTTGTTATTCTACTATTTCCTTCGTTGTATTTATTGGTATTCTTCGCATCGTTTATAATAGACCGAACAGTTTTTGTTTTGTTAGTCGAATTGAATATTTTACTGGGTGTAAAATCACGTTTAGCTTCTTTAACTGCTTTCCTATATTTATTTTTAGCATTTTTATATGCAGTTATGTTTTCACTGTTTTATAATTCAACATATAATGCTTGTACCTTGTTCCTAAACTCTATAAGTGTATCACTAAACCATGTACACTTTTCTTGTTTCGAATAACGTAACGCTATTATTGGGCATGCGTTATTTAGTATTTGGCTTATAACATTCGTGAATTTATATCAAGCATCATCTGCTAATTGGCAATTTAATATTACATCCATCATATTTTCAGTACTTATTCTATGTCTCAGTAACAACATATTTTTTATTTTATAGTTCCTTATATATATATATATATATATATATATATACTCAGTGATCATAGTATATATATATTGCTCATCAGACAAATATTTGTGAAATATTTGACAACTTTCGTATATTTATTGACAATTATAGTAAAAGAAGCTGTTAAAGTAATAGAAGTTGAGAAATCTAAACATCTTTAAGTAAAGGTTCATTCATCTTTCTGTTGTAAACCGAGGTTGAACTTCATATGGACTAAAATTATTAATGCGAACATGATTAATATATAGAGTGCATCAAATGTACTTACATTCCCCTGCTTCTGATAAATATTTCCACCTGATTCGTAGTAGTTTTCCACCTATACAGACTTTTTGTTTTTAATTTATTCTTTAATTAGCTTTAGATTACAATTAGCTTAATGTTTCGTGTAACGTGTTGATACCACTGCTTGTAACGTACCCGAATTTCGCCAAAAATATTGTTTCAACAAGAAGGGAATCCTCAGTTTGCTTGGACGGTATGTGGCTATCTTGACACTCCTCCGCGCACCATTCAATTGGACAATGTGATAGCATTGTCTGAATACCACGTTCAAGGACGTACTCATATACCCGAAATATGCTACGTCTTTTTGCATCCAATTTACTGCCGATCAAAATAATTGGTGACTATGTCGGGATGTCCCTCCTTTCAATACCAAAGCTCTTTTCTCTGAAAATTAACCGGGCACAGAAACACGTCCAGTACATAAGGAAAACACGCTAACTTTTAGCTTCTGAAACAATTGAACGTATGATTTGGAGAAGCGAAACATTCCAATTTACGCTGTAAAATAGTTTAATATCCAATGCCTTCACAGTCCAAAGAAGCATGTATTTTCCAGTACTGTAGAAACATTCATCCTTACGATAGTCATAAAAAAAACTCAGTTCTTAAAGCAAATTATTGTCAGCAGGATGTTTTCCTCAAATCACACGTGCAATTAAATCCTGTAATTTGCAAGCCTTTATTTATAGCAGCGGTGCTCATTCCACAATTGAAGACCTGAATAGCAAAACATCTCCAGTCCACTTTTTTCGTATTTTCATTTTTCTGTTCGCTCGGCATTTATCCACTTGCATAATATTACATCCTAACTCCAAAAACCTTTTTTAATACAAAATAATTTCGGCTGAATAGAATAATATTCCAAGTCCATGAACTGTTTTTATTCCTCCTGAAAAAAATACTCCTGTGGACTTGAGATGTTTTGCAATTCAAGTCTTCAATTAGAGTAGGAACCTAAAGTAAAAAGCATTGCAATATAAATGTCGCAAGACTTTCACTGATACTAAAAGAAAATGCTCCATTAGTTTAAACGCTATGTAAAGGTAGTGTATCTCTCAAACAGTTCATCTCTCAAAATTTACCGACATTGACGCTAACCAATAAAATTGGATGCCACGCACTAAGGGGTAGGGTCAAATATTTACCAACTTTGATTACACATTTCGAGCACCTAAGAGACTAAAAGGATAGTACACATGACCCGACCAGTAAAGTTATGAAGTATCAAAGATTAGAACATGAAATGAGATTAGAACATGAAGATTAGAAACGAGAAGATTGATGTAATGTGAATTAATGTGCCTAATGACGTAATATGGATGTTTTTGAAATTGGTTGTTACTACTAGTGACCTCTATAAGTCTTGACGATTCTGTAACTTAACTTCAATATTGTTACTATAATGCACGGTGTACTATAATGTAATCAGTATTGTACTCATTCTATAAATTGTGGTGTCGTCAACTGCTTCATATATCATTTGAAAACTTCATGGAATATTTCTCGTATATGTATGCTCAATTGAAGAAAGGCATGCAGAATCAAGGAATGATACCTGATAGTTAATCTTTCTTCATCTCTTTTAACTAATGGAAGCTGGAAGATTTTATATACAACGTTTCACAAAGACATTTTCATGATAAATGAATTTTCATGTATTAAGGAAACTAACATCTTATTCATATTAAGGAGAAACTGTAAGGCTCTTCATTAGCTTGCAAAGGAAATGTTCGCATCTATAATTTATTCAATTGTCCTCGTTAAGGCAGGCTCATGTAGAGTAGCCAACGAAGCAAAATAAACGAATCAATATTGTTATTAGATGTTTTTATGTTTCAGCTGTTCAGTTCTACTAGTTTACATTGTAGATGACCGAAATGAAAGAATTTTACCTGATTCAATCAGATTCAGTGATAAGCCTAATAGTAGGCTTAAACACTATAGGAAATAGGCCTAACTATTTCAATGTTTTACAAACAACTAACCGACGTGTATATTAGTGGTGTAATTTTTCATTTATTTACGTTTTGAATAAGTTTTGTGTTGTTCTGTTATTGTTTGTTGCATGTAATTGGTGAATTTCAACATTCATAAGCTTAAAACATGTCGTCTTCCAACAAGGAAAATAGAAAACTGCCAATCCTAAGTCTAATACTGGTGAAAAGTCAATTCTTACTCCACATCAAAATGACAACCGATCGTTAAATGAAAATAAAAACGAGGAAGGTAGTGACAATAATGAAACACCGTACAAAAAACTCAAAACCAGTTCATTCGATAATGTAAAATGTAGTGCAGAAAAATCTCATCTGAAAGCTTCGCAAAACAGCTCCCTTGAAGATAAAGAACTCGAAGTAAATCACAATAACAAAGATAAGTCATCTACAGCAAATGACATTAACATGATAATAGACTATCACAAGGCCGAGGATAATACAACAAATCCTAACTCAGTTAGTGGTAAGGTTCAGGTTACTGACCCACCTGAAAATACTATAGGCAAGCAAGACTCAGGTACAGCACAAACAAATCCTTATGGTAAAGACAAGCCTGTAACCCTTAATGATCAAGGATTACCCCTAGCTGATAACAACCAAAATCAAAATATAATTATGGATATTTCTGGTAATAATTCTAACAGTGATCCAGCACAAAGAACGAATGAATCCCTAACTGTAAATGACAAGCAGGTTAGAACAGGTCTGCAACACCCCATAATAAAAAAAATCCAAATGATTATAAAGGAGAGTGTATAGTTATTGCCACCGGAACTAACACCAATATCACTGGAAAAAGTAAAATGAATTTATTTAACCAATTACGAAAGTTAAGTGTAAAACCAACAGAAATTGCAATTGTGGGAAAGAATCAACTAAAGCTTATTTTTCCTAATGCTATTTCAGCCAATTCATTTATCAATAACCAGGCACTACTACAATTATTAGATTATACTGTAAGAATTCCACAATCTTTGATATACAAACATGGTTTGGTATTCCCTGTGGACTTGGATTTATCAGAGGAAGAAATACTGGAAGGTATTGACCCTCAATTCAAGGTTATTCGTGCTATTCGTATGACCAAAGCAATTCATCAACCAGATAGACATATAACATGAGTTTCCACTAAACTAGACATCTAGTTTTCCAAACCAATTCACTACCTTCTCATGTAATTATACATCTCACTCGGTTACCTGTTTCACCGAAAGTACGATCAATCATGCAGTGCAAAAATTGCTTCAGATTTCACAAACCCACTTCTGTAAAAGCAAACCTATGTGTCCTGAATGCAGTCAACCTAGTGATACTTACGCATCACCTTGTTTGAATGATAAACAATGATCATCATTCGACCGACCTTAAATGCCCATATAGAGAGTACAGAAGGGAACTTGAGAGAGAAGTCTCGCATTTCGGTATATCGTAGCGACAGACAAAATCATTCGTAATTATCCTCAATTATTACACATTATAACATCCTAACAAACCTACCCAATATGGCTAATTGTCCTCAAGAATCATCAACAAATACAAACCACGATAAAACTCATAACAGTAACAAGGACAACAGCACACATCCTAACACAGTAAATCAAACCAATAATAATTTCACCAAAAATCCGAACGGGTACTTTGGGTGTTGGAAGGCAATACTGCCAATTTCTCACCCCTTATAGTCGGAGAAAGTAAAAAGTCTCCCTGAAACATTCAGGCCGTTCTCTATAAAAGATAAACACTCAGAAACACAACCAACGTATCAAAATACTGATTCTACAGAACATAATGCCAACAATGTCTTGAATCAGCCGTCAACTTCTGAACTCCCACAACAAATTCATATCAATCATAAAGAGTATACAGAAAAGAACCTAAGTGAAAACACAATTAATTCCTCAAGATTATCTCCAAAATACGTAATAATATTACACATCAAAAATCACTGTTAATAAGACTATTTAAACACGTAGCACAATTACATAACATGGTAACGGGTAATTCCTTGCTACTAGATCTAAAGAACACCCTACTCAAAAGTTAAGAACTAACTCAACAAGGAATAGACATAATTAACGACATAGAAGAATTAGACAATCAACTTAATGCATAAGAAAAAAGAGACAGAAAAGTAAGGGAATTAATCAACACAAAAATTGTTAGCACATATGGGAGTCATAATACAATGGAACATTCAAAATTTTCATACAAAATTACCACACTTAATGCATTTGATAGATGAAATCAAACTAAATTATTTATGTCTCACAGAATTACACCTCAAACAACTAGACCGACATCGAATCAGAGGGTACAATTTAACATATAATGTCAATAACTATAACTTAATTAATTCTGGAATTTACATTTACGAAACCATTACTTTTAGGAAGATAGCAATAGACAAAAATATCAATCTCATAAAACACAAGAATGTAGAAGTTACAGCTATCAGTTCAAAATTCGCAAACAGGATTATATCAATTATTAACATATATATTCCATCGACTCCTTTATCTAAAACAATAATGGTAGCAGACCTGGAAAATTTAAGCAGACAAATTCCTCCTCCGGCAATATACACGGGCGACTTCAACGCTCATTCAAAATTACTTGGCGATAACCATTCAGATAACTAGGAAAGATAATAGAAGAATGGGCTGATAATAATAATTTATGCTTTATAAATTCAGGGAAAAAACTCACTAACCCCAAAATGGAAATAATCCCTCAGTACTGGACTGGACCTTAATACACGTACAACTAGTTAACAACACATATTGGGAAACTGCAGATGACTTGTACACAAGTGACCATATACCACGTTACATCAATGACTCAGAACCCACATTTGACAAACAAAAAATTATATCACTAAGAAAATGGAAAGAAAATAAAACAGACTGGATTTTATTTCAAACTATACTTAAACTATTTCTCACAAACATTAATTCAGAAAGTATCACCTATGAAATTTTAATTGAAAATATAAATTTAGCCCTCACTTTATTATCACAACACAAACCCAAATATGTCAAAAAAGATATCCCATTTTGCATTGGTGGAATGAAAAGTGTGAAACAGCAAAAAATAACAGAAAAGGACTACAAAAAACCTATTACAAATCTCCATCACAAATTAACTGTATTAATCTTAAGGAAGGTATAGCAGAATCAAAAAGAATCTTTTTAGAATCAAAAAGAACAGCTTGGCAAAAATACTGTGAACAAATTAACCCTCAAACGAAAATAAAACAAATGTGGCAAATAATTCGAAACATTAAATCTCCTCTTTCTAGTAAACAATTACTCTTGGATGAAAACTGGCAAAAGGATTACATAAACAGATTAATTGCTCCCAACCTTCCTAAACCTAGTGAGTTACCAGAAAAATATAACTTTTTCACATCTCTTTCCAAACATGCATCAGCTTTTGACACCCCTATCACATCTCATGAGCTTATTAAGATTATACAAAAAACTAAAAACACTCTTCCGACAGATGGGATAACATATGGAATTATAAAACATCTTCCTTTAGAAGCCATAGACATTTTAGTACGAATATTTAACAACATTATACGGACTAGTAATATTCCTACAAGCTGGTCTCACCACATTGTCATTCCTTTAATCAAAACCAACAAAGATTTCAGCAAAGTTGACTCATATAGACCGATAAATTTGATACCTTGTATGGCAAAAATTTTTGAATAAACTATCGCTCGTAGATTAGAATGGTACTTAGAAGGAGATAAACTATTACCGAATAACATAATAGGTTTCAGAAAAAAATTCTCCACCCAAACAGGACTAAAAACTATTTCGCTGACCGTTCAGAATGCCTTTCTGCATAAAAAATCAGTATACGCGTCTTTCCTAGATATCTCAAATGCATACAACGAAACTAATATCAATATTCTATTAGACATTCTGCGACAATTAAAAATCCCTTACAAAATTATCAAACTTTTATGGACTCTATTAAATGATAAAAAATTAAAGATATTATTCAACAACAAATATAGTGAAGTTATTGAGATTAATAACGGACTGGCTCAAGGAAGTGTTTTATCGCCTATTCTTTTTTCTCTATATCTCTTAGATTTAACCAGAATGAATTATCTACCTGGAGAACTTATCATCTATGCAGATGATGTAAGCTTTATTTATTATCCAGAAGAGCATAACATAATTTACTTCAGAATTTTTAAAACAAGATAAAAAACATTATACAGTCATTCAAAAATTTCAAATTTAGCATATCTCAAGAAAAGTCTAAAATCATTATTTTTTCAAACAACAACACTAAACTAAATTTCAAATGCAACAGATTAACCAATTTACAGATAAGCAATCAGATAAAATACTTGGGAATCTGGTTTACGAATAAATTAAACTGGAATTTACAAATTTCTAACATTAAGAAAAAGGCGGATAAAATATATAATTTATTTAAAGCAATTTCTACTCATAAATGGGGTGGTGAAACCAAAACCATGCTTCTTCTTTACAAGACTTTATTCCAAAGTTCATTAGACTATATGTTCACAGCCTGTAACAACTTAATAGATACTCAACTAGGAAAAATAGAAATTATACACCGAAAATTACTACGTAAATGTTTAAAACTAAAGAACAGTACACCTAATCTATTCACATATTCTGAATCTGGCATATTACCCATTAGATTTCGCAAAGAATACATTATAATAAAAAAACATTCTAAAGGACGAATCAATTATTGACCACAATTCACATAAATATACCCAGGAAATAATATAATATTTTCAAACAAGAAACATTAATAATAGAAATCACAAAAATTACTGGTACACCACTCATATGGATTATCGTAATGAAATAGAAATTATAACTACAAGACATCTTCCACTCTTCTCTCTCAAGTTTACTTCTAGCCCTCGTATCGATACATAAATAAAAAAAATACACACATCTGAATTTTTACTATGACAAATGGAAAGATTTTCACTTCATCTATACTGATGCATCCAAACAACAATATGGAACAGGAGCAGCAATTTATGATCCAACATTTAGATTCCACAATAGAATTGTTCGTCTACCTAACAATTTCTCTATCTTTAATGCAGAAATATATGGAATATATATAGCACTTAAATATTGTCAACAATTAAAAGTTACAAAAATTCTCATATTATCAGACTCGCAGGCATTAATCTTAGCACTTAATGGAGATGAACAAAAATTATTCAAAGCATCACCTTACTTAATCAATACTTTATATCTGTATGACACTATAATCAAATCAGGTAAAAAATACACATTACATGGATACCTGGTCACTCCTTTTGTCAGCAAAACAAATTAGTAGATAAATTTGCTAGAGAAGCAGTGAACAATGTAGAAATTCACAATCTCCAGGTGCACTGGGAAGATCTAATATATAAAGACAGAAAACAAATACATAATAAATGTATTGAATGGATACAAAACACTCCTCAACTTTCAAACCAAAAAATAGATAGACCCCATATAGATATCCAATTTAAAACTCCCTGGTTTTCATCTACTAATTTACCTAGACAGGCCATCGTCTTAATTACAAGATTACGATCCAAACATGTAACTACAAACCAACATCTCCATAAAATCAAATTAGTCAGTTCACCTCTGCGTGATTGCAATCTTGAACAACAACAAGAGACGATTAACCACATTTTCTTTCAATGTACATTATACGAACAATTTAGACTACCATTTCTGAAAAAACTCATCAGATCTCATCATCAGCTTCCATTAAACATAGACTACCTCATTCATCAACCTTCCAACAAAATTACATACCTACGCGTATTACTGTCTTATCTAAGAAAAATTAAAAAAAAACTCTATAACAATTTAGAAAAGAATACTTTTAGACTAATCATACCAAAATAAAGAAAAAAGTTTACTTATAAACACTGCAAAAACAAAATTCCGTAAATTTAACTTGCAAAAAAAAAACCTTCCTCTGATATCTCCTTTAGTCAATAGTATATAAAAAAAACAGTGATTTTCAATTAATCATTTACAAAAGAAACCTTCATTCTAGTTATAAGTCAGCTTTCTATAATCAAAATGCAAATATCACAATGTTCAAGTATTTCTATTTAAGTACTAATTTGTAAAGTACCGCATTTGACAACAATAAAAAAATAGAACAATGTAATTAGAAAAAAATTACATATGAGAATTATTGATTCACACACCGGAATATAAAAAACAGAACAGTGAAAAAAAACGATTACATGACAGAACAGCGTTGCCAAAACAGACTACACTGTTTTGTCGCACGCTGTTCTGGCGGCGCTGTAAAAAACAATATCAAAGTGAAAATACTTAAGGAATAAGAAGGACCTCTAGAAAACAACAATTAGTAGAATGGCGCAAATTTTGATGGAAGGTGGGGTCCTTATCTAAACAAGTCAAGATTGCCGCCAAGTTAAAAAACAAGAAACAACAAGACCGAAATGAATTGTTGGTTCATATATCGTTTAGCAGTTCGAATGAATATAACAGTAATTATATGAGGCTAATGATTGAAGGATATATGCTGAACTACAATTAGTAATGGAACCACTATCAGATGAGTAGGTTTTCTGCTTTAATTATTTGATTATATTAAATGATGTTTGTTAATTACTTTTAACATACATGTTACAAATATAACAAAGAAGCCTTGAAGTTACTATGATTCGTAATTAGGACGGGAAGAGAATTCAACAACATACCAACATTGGAAAAAATTTACTTCTTCTATTTGGAATCCATATCAATTGAAACATTGCCAACAATTAGAGAAAATCCAATCAAAATTTCTTAAATTCCTGACTTTTAAAGAAACTCGAATCTATCCTGCTTATGATAGTTACAATGCAGTCATTTAGAACTTTAATATTCAGAGCTTAGAACAAAGGCGAAACATTGCTGATCTGTTATTACTTCAAAAAATTGTTCAAAATAAGTTAGATTGTATGGATTTAGTTTCGACATTACAATTTCGTGTCCCATCATCTAAAACTCGCGTTAATAATACTGGTCTCTTCCACTGTAAAAAGGCAAGAACCAATATCTTGATGAGGTCACCAATCTGGAGAATATGTGCTATATATAACAAATTCTGTACAGTTCACAATAATCTGGACTAATGCTATATGTCGCCTAAAGAATTTAGAGATGCAACTGTCAATAAAGTCTGTACAACTACTTTGTAAAGCTCAACACTATAATTAGGCTATTGCCTGTTGTGTTGTCACTAAACAGATAATTTAAGTATGTCTTGTACTGTTGGTACTCGAAGTTGAGGACCTGACGTTCCCAAAGTAAATTGACTGATTCGTTGGTAGCTATTGGTCTAATAAAGAAGTATTTGAAAAGTATTTATAAAGTCATCGGATGTTCTATAGTTTAGCTACCATGTTATTCGAATCCGTAACTTGGCATTACTATTTGGCACAGACAATGGCAGCTTCTGGTACTAAATCACAACAAACTTTCGAAAAGTTTGATCCGGAAACAATGAATATAACATTTTCATGGAGCAATTTAGTATGTATTATGTGGAAAATTCCATTTGAAAAGAAAGTCATGCTTTTTTTTTTCACTGATATGTCATGAACTTTATTTGATTTTAAGAGATTTGTTTGCTCCACAGTCTGTCAAAGAACAGTCGTTTAAAAATTGTCATCTACGTTAATTGAATACTATGAATCAAAAGCAAACCTAATAGTGGAAAGGTACAGATTCCACTCAATGAAGCAAACTGATTTCCAGCTAGCAAAATAATTTATAATGAACCTTAAAAGGCAGGCTAATAAATGTAATTTTGGGGAGAGCACTGACGATATGACGAGGAACCAAGTAGTCATTTGCGTCTACGATAAGGGAACTAGTAAACGCCTTTTGGCTAATCCTAAGTTAGCTCTTCAAAAAGTCATAGACGTTTTCCAAATCGATGAACAGGTAGAACGAGACGCCAAATGTTTCAGTAGTAAACAAAGTAATGCAAATGACCGTCTCCAGTTAAGGTCCAGTAATAAATCGGGTTATAGGAAATAGTAAAAGAATCAGTATCAGGCTTCTAGTAATAGAGGGACTTACTTCAGATGCGGTTTGACACACGTTGACTTAATGAGTTCTCTGCTAAAACCATTCCCTGCAGGATTTGCAATCGTATTGGTCACTGGTAAAAAATGTGCCGGTCTAAAGAAAACTACGTTAGCCAAAGTCAACAGCAATCACAAGGTCAATCTGAGAATAATAACCAACCTTTACCTGATATTACAGAGGTATTTGTCAATGATTGCCTAACCCTAATCTCAAATGAAGTGGAAGACAAAAATGACATAGTAAAGGTAGAACTATCAATCAATGGAAACAAAGTTAAATGTATGATTCATACTGGTATCGCTTTAAATCTAATTTCATTATCTATGTTGGCCACCCTAAACTTGATAAGCCATTTCAAACCATTCGCATAAAAATAACGTAACAAAACTCAACAAGTTTAGATATAATAGGTACAGTGAATATTGCTCTAACCTTTATGACGTGGTCCATACATTAACATTTCACATAATTCCAATAGAGATTCCGTTAACCATGAATGAAAGGGATGGGTTAAGTATATTAAAACCTAATTGGCCTCAAGTGTTCCATAAACAGATGAGAGATGCAGACTGAAACAATGGATTCACATGTGGCAGCTAATTACACAGAGGTATCGGTCAATTCTTTAGAAGGTAAACAGTTGCTTGCTTTAAGGGATGGACAAAAACAAATCTTACTACATGAACCGCCATTTTTAAAGAACTTAGATAAGTTATTACAGAAACAACGTGTTATTGAAAGCACAGTAAGCTCATTTAATACAGAAAGCCTTACTTCTCATCAGTCATCACGAAATAACGTTAGCATAGTTGATGATAAGACATCTGTAACTAACAAACTTGAACCTAATTCTGATACAGATTTTTCACAGGGATTACCTGTCATAGAAAACATTCAAGGTAAACCTCAACAGCTAACTAAAGGTAACAAAAAGAAACGTAAAGGTAATAATTTTGAAAGTGTTCACGATAAAACTGAAATCAAAGATGAATTAGTAATCGTGAATGGGTATATAATCAAGGCTATGCTCATAAATTAGTAAATCCAAAATGTTGATAAGCAAAAAGTAAACATGCAGAGATTTGTCGATGAAGGTGAAATTTCTGATGCAATCACTCTTTTAAAACTAATGTGATAGATGAGGACACATTAGGTTTGGTTTAATTAGTTATGATAACAAGTCTATTCAATAGATAAAATGATTTTGCGTCAATGGAATTAATTAGAATGCTGCTATTTTAAATATGTTGCAGTTAATTTTTAATTGTCTGAGATATGCAATCAAAGAAGTTTAATTATTGGAAATAATGCATAATTCGGTGTCTATTATTACTGATTTTTTTTGATATGGTAACTGGAATTTCAAATTTGGTATTGTTTAAAGAATGATACAATATGGCAAAAGTCAGCTTTGAATCAGAAATTGGATTAAATAATCTGTTTTGAATGGATTCTTAATGAGACTGATTTCTATATATGTTAATTACATGTGATTTTGTCTACTCAATTGAAGGATCCTAATCTGAGCAATAAGAT
This sequence comes from Lepisma saccharinum, assembly GCA_022664845.1. Lineage (NCBI taxonomy): Eukaryota > Metazoa > Arthropoda > Insecta > Zygentoma > Lepismatidae > Lepisma > Lepisma saccharinum. Next base: position 122,163 of record JAGDQP010000813.1, read on the forward strand.
GGGTGGTAACAATATGGAATTTCTGGAAAATGATAATTTTGTGGAACTAATGCTATACGAATAAAGTGTGTTTGTTTTTTTAGTGTCACACACCTACACCTTTCGGTTTTGCAGGAAGCTGGGGTGAATGGTGTAATATGGAATAATGTGCCATATGACGTAATATGGATGTTTTTGGAATTGGTTGTTACTACTAGTGACCTCTATAAGTCTTGACGATTCTGTAACTTAACTTCAATATTGTTATTAGATGTTTTTGTTTCAGCTGTTCCATTCTTCTAATTTACATTGTAAATGACTGAAATGAGTTGTTGGTTCACGTCTCGTTTGGAAGTTCGAATAGCTGGAGGCTAATGATTGAAGGATATATGCTGAACTACAATTAGTAATGGAACCACTATCAGATGAGTAGGTTATCTGCTTTAATTATGTGATTATATTGAATGATGTTTGTTAAGTATGTCTTGTTGTATTGTTGGTACTCGAAGCCGAGGATCCGACGTTCCCAAAGCAAACTGATTGATTCGTTGGTAGCTATTGGTCTAATAAAGAAGTATTTGAAAAGTATTTTTAGTCATTGGATGTTCTACAGTTTAGCTACCACATTTAAATATTAGATTTGTTATATATATATATATATATATATATATATATATATATATATATATATATATATATATTTACCTTTTATTTGAACCCATATCTTGACGTTGCTCTAAAGATTAGAATAAAACAAACCATTGGCTATCTCCTAATCCATGACATAAAGAAAAAAGCATTTCCAGCCATATTCAGAAACGTTTTTTGCAGTGACTAGTACTGTAGTAACGAGTGACTACCAATGTTAAAATATTGTTAATCGTTAGTACAGCCCTACAACTTGAAGAAAACATTTCTGAATACGGCTGCTCATGTTTTAGGACATTTCTTAGGGTAATCAATAGCGAAATCAGGGAACATAAAGTGGGAAGCGAATCAAACCCCATCTTTCCTGTGTGATTCTGTCGGAGCTATATAATTAAGTAGGATTAGTGAGACTACAGAGATTCAAAGCAGATGCAATAGATATATATTAGGAACTGGCAATATACTGTAAGATACAAAGGTGAAGATGTAAAATCACTTGAGATAAAAATACTTCGAAATACATTCGACAAAGTGGGTTTTCTTAAGTAAAATTGCTCCCTCCGGTTCTGTAAATGACGCCGGGGAATCAATAGAACGTATACACAAAATTTATTATCTTTTTGTGTTTCTTAAAGCGGGGTATGGATTACGTGCTAGCAAAGCGAAAGTTTAAGTAAATATTCAGAAGCTGATGAAACTCTGAGTCTGTTTGGATGAAAAGATGGTACTGTGGAATCACTAGGTATCTTGTATGAGAGTTGCTACAACTCGCGTAATCAACGAAACTATTTCCTAATACACTGCTCGCCATTAAAAATGCAACACGAAGAAGCAGCCCCAAATTTGACAGATAGATACCGTAAGTAGCAAATGATTAAACTTATCGTTCTGTGAGATGCGTAACAATGTGGTAACAGCGGAACAGAACTGCAGAAGATCAGTAACCTGTGGGCGCAAATAACAGGTTAAATTAGAGACTTTCAGATGCTGTTGAGTAACAGCGTGAAATACTCACAATTTTAATTCACAGCTACTTCAAATTCCAATATGCTAATAATTGTAGCAGAATGTGCTGAAAGTTTTTGAAAGGATTCCAAATGATAATCGAGTACAATATTTTCTTTCTATTTACTTTACAAATGGTGAAAGCAAGAACAGAATACAGATAATTAAAACGGTTAAAGTTGTTAGGAACAAATGAAGTTGAGAAAATTCTTGGAATCTCGGAAAATTAACAATTGTATTTAAAACATAATAATAATAATAATAATAATAATAATAATAATAATAATAATAATAATAATAATAATAATAATAATAATAATCTTAAATTAAAGTATTACTTGAATTGTTTATGTAACTTGAATGAATAATTAAAAACAAACAACTTTGTATTGTATTATTATTCACTTTGATCCAACTTGTTATTTTTATTGAGATTCCATATCACCAAGTCTAAATCAATCCCAAAAACATGTTTTGGTTTTGGACATAATGTTATAAGATGCTTTATTTATTCTCTTTCCTAGCAATTAAAATGAGTTTTAAAGCCAAAATCTGGACATTTACTAGTTATGAGAAGTTTTTTTTTTTTTTTTAATATTTCCTTTAAGGTTTATAAATTTGTGTTCCATCACTTTTATCTTTATCAAGGTTATCAAAATGTTTGATTTGGATTGATCGAATATGTAGTCATAAGTGAAAAATAACTTGAAATACAAATTGAATTGCTTTAGAAAGTGTAATTGACTTTACTTTCTAGTCAGCAAATCAATGTCTCTTTCATAATTTCTTTCGTCCTAGTAAGTAGATTTATTGAATCAAAATAGATTTGTTTTTTTATTTTATTAGAAATGTATTTCAAAGATATATTTTAAAGAAAAGAGAAATGTTACTTATAATTAGACGAGTATCAGCCAAAGAACAATATAGAAATTACATAATTATTTTCTTCGTGATTTATTTTGTGAAGTTATTTGCTGGTTAAGATTGTTAGGTTTCTTTTTATTATTAAAATAGAAACGAATACTATACGACACGTGGTTGTAAGGGTGTGGTTGAACCTTTAATATCGTAGGCGTGGAACGTGTTTTATGATCTCGCAACACATGTCTGTGCTATACGCTAACGTAACATAACATACGCACTTCCGCATATCATGGAGACACGAGAAATTAGCGCTATAATGTCAAGTACTGTTAAAAGTAGTGGTATTACGGGAACTATAATCTAATTCTTTTTATGTCTTGAGCTTTAAATATACGGTAGTAGTTGTTTAGTGAATACGATCAATGGTAGGAAGGAAAACGGTCTCGATGAAAGCTACTGTTTCACTATTTCTATGCAAATATTACTCAACATAACCTCGAGCAACAGGTGTATACAGAGCGCGTTTAAATTGGTGTAAACTATTCTAGATGCGTCTTCCCATCGACCTAACAAGAAAGAAGTTATTTTTGTCATTCATCGAATTCAGCTTCCTATTCGAGAAACAGTGAGTTCCAATTACAGCTCAAAAATGTCTTCTTACAATGGTAAATAAAATGAATATTTCGCGATATCATAAACGTAATAATATGTTGTCACAAGTTGATCTATAACTACAGAGTTAGCTCAAATATGATAGCACTGATTTGATAATATTGCCAACGTGCTATAAAGTTTAACGTTCCAATTGACATTACATTGGTCTATTGAACATTAAGTATTTTTCTAGGAATGATAAAATTCCCAGAATGCTCTGCTGCAAACTATGTATAACATGCGAAGTTCTAAAATATTTAAATATTTCTCCTCGGAACTTTTCTTTCACTTCAGCCACTGCGTTTTGCTTATTTAATTTTATGTAATGTACTTATTATTCAAACATTAATTTTCGCATAAAACTTTCACACAAGACAACTTTCGTCAGTTTTGGAGATACTGACATGAGCAAAATTTTGGCAGGCCAACATCGGACCTTTGGCGGCAGAATCCACATTGGGCCCAACGACCGAATGATGCACAAAACCCGACGTTTTGCTGAGCACGGTGGGTCAACGTCCAGACGCCAAATCCCCAACCAAAACAACACCTTTTTCAGTTGACCAAAATAGAGCATTCCTAGATAGCACAGCAAAAATACAGCAAGTTTGCACCAAGTTTGGCATTGCAAGTCTCCAAATTTGCACCAAGTTTGAGATTGCAATACTTCAAACTTGGACAAACTTGCTAAGTTTGCTATAAACTTTTCACGCCAAACTTACTACAAATCTTTCACGTGAAACTTGCTACAAACCTATCTAATCAAAATGTTGGTAGATTAACATCGAGCCTGTGGCGGAGAAAGTTTTCAACTGTCTGCAGTGGGGTTATAAACTAGATTCTTGCTGCAGATTTGGAATGCTAAACATTCTGCAAACTTAGTGTAAGTTTGGGTGCTGTCTGGGTTGACAAAGAGCTACTGACAATTCTTGTTTTCTATTTATATACGTATTTAGTTGAACTTTGTGATTTATGCATTATTTGGTAAAATTTCCAACTGTCTGCGGCAGGATTTGAATCTTGAAACTTCTTATTTGAACCTTCTCATACTAACCACTACGTTATTGGGGTATCTTTCGAATGACTCTCATTTTACTATTCCTTTTATGTTTCGAAGACTGTTTCTGAAGTAAAGATCTAGCCCTCAATTTGATACTGGGCTGGTTGATTGGATCATTTCTTAAAGCTATGAAGACTCCTCCATTGATCTTCCCCTTCCATCACATTAGGCAATTGACAACATTGCTGATAGACGGCAGTGCGGCAAGGTGGCATTACTTTCAGGGTTAGGGGCTGCGTTGGCAAATGAACGGGGTAAAGCAGTCAGGCCACGTTGCACGCCGTCATGATGTCGTCCAGTTGGGTATCGCCTCTGAGCCAACGATGGCTCAATTGTAATATCCCGCCAAGTTGGCAGCTATCTTAAATCCATGCATTACGTCAACGTCTTTTTGCCACTCAAATACCGACTTGGTGGACGCCACCTCTTTGAAGCCAATCGTGAGTCGCTACAAAAACAGGAGTCAACCACCAGCATCTTGGTGGCGGCATTTTACTCATAGGACGTTGACTAAAATAATAAGGGTTTTAAGGAGATCTTACAAGGGCGAGTGTCAAAGTGCTAGTCCGGAGCCAAGGTTTAGAGTAGGCTGACTTTGTACTTCTGGCCAAGTGTGCTCAACTTGAAATGAGTATATCTTGAGCATGCCTGGCCATCGTCCTTTAATGTTTTACACAGTTAATACACTTGACCAGAGCTGCCTGAACCTTGACTCCACAGTAGCACTTTCCCCAGTAGCACACAAACGTGTGTTGAACGTTGATTTTTTGTTTATTTCGTTGATTAACCGTCATCGGTTTACTGAAGTACGTTCAATTTTAAATCATATTTTAACAAAGACTTGATATTGCTGATAAGATGTTAGTTCGCCGTGGATTCAACTGTTACTTTCTACTATGGCATAGATTTCTTTTCATGGGATTCTTTCTAATTTAATGGAATAAAATTTGTAGTTAAAAGCTAATTGAATGCCATTAACTAATATTTTGTGTCCTCTTTTGCATGTTGAAAACATGTTGAATTTCAATCTATATTCCAACGAAAATTTGATTTCGTTGATAGGACGTTAATGTGACGTGTTTTTATTGAGCTGTGCCCTAGATTACACTTCATATGTGTCTTTGCATAAAAATTGTGCTTAAAAGCGAATAGAATAAAATTTACTGGGTTTCTCATGTTCTTCGTTTGTATGTTGAAAACAGATTGAATTTTAAACTATATTTCAACGAACATTTAATATCGTTAATAGGGTGATAACGTGAAGTGTTTTCAACTTTCCTTTTCAACGATAGCATAGATTTCGCCTGTATGCATCTTTCTAAGGCGGCATATTACACTTATTGAGAAATACAAATTTAATAATGCAGCGATGGTCAGTGTTAAAAAAGGAAAAATGCACATATCAAAGAAAAAAATGAAAGCATTCTTTACTCTTATTCTTACATGATGGTAAAACGACACGTTTGGATATGTGGCGACTGCGTTGAAGACTGCCTTTTACCCGTTCTTATAACATAAAAGGAATAGTGAAAGAATAGTGACTCTCAATGCAACTTCTTGGATGAGTGGTCAGCGTGTCGAGCTACCAACAATGAGTGCGGAAAGTTCCATCTACGAATCCCACAGCAGACGGTTGAGTAATTTACTGCTGGAAAATCAATATATCATGATGAAAGCAACGGACAAAATGCAGCTAAGTGTGTATACCAATAGACAGCAACCATGCTCTGTTTTGGCCAAATGAACTCGTTCCTTCATCGTCCGCTTCATGATTTCAACATGTTTCTTCTCAACCATTATTCAACGTCGAATAAACCGTTGAACAAGCGGACACTTCGGTACATATACAACATTAAAATTACATTTCGGTACAAAAATTTAATCCACGTATTTTCAACGTATGTGTGCTACTGGGATCGGCTCTCTTCCTTGTTAGGGAAAGTAATCTACGATATTAAATATCCTTCAGCTGATAGTCGAGACTCTGCTGGTAGAGCGTTGGCTTCGCATTTGGAATGAAATGCATTCGATTCCAGTAGCCGGTCATCCTGAATATTTTACAAGTGTTTTTCTTAATTACACCGGGCTAATGCCGGGATTATATATTTAGATTAGTTCCTGGTTTATTTCCTTTCAACGTCCATCTCCCTTATCCCATCATGACTTGAACCAAAGCTGCCAGAACTCGTCAATCCAATTAAAATATCCTTCCCAGACTTTTTTTTTTCATCGTGGGACAGATATGCTTCATCACTGTTTGCAAGAGCAACGCCATTAGCCAACCTCAATAGTCGAGTGGACTAGGGCACAGCTGTTGCAGACTGGCATCTCGCCTCGGGTATGAATGTGTGTGGATTTTCACAAGCATTGCATTCAAACAAAAAGCATTGGACAAAGCAAAAAATGAGACTGGACAAAGTCAATAGCTACTAAAATACGTAGCATATACGAAATCAAGTTTATCCTTATAGGAGCGGTATTATTACTATTATTGCTATATTACAAAGACATACGAAAAACAAACATTCTTTTGACACAATGTGTGCAAGAAGAGTATTATCTTCAATACCTCTTTCAAGGTGGATTTTGAACAGTGCTTACGTACTTTAACTTCTCAGAAATGGTTTTCAAGTGCTTCCTGAAAATAATTGTTCACACTTTATCCTTATAGACTCATTTCTGTATCGAATTTCTGTGGAAAAGGAGTAAAGATTGTTTCGATCATTTTGGAACAGCTAAAACATAAGATTGTTCTTGGAAGAAACTTTCGGAAAATGTTAGGCGTGGCATTGACAATTAATTATGAAGAACAAATGGCGATACGGAGGGGAGAATGAAGAAAGGAATTTCGTGAAGCCATGGATACGACGGAAGAACAGAAGCAGCTCTGGAACAAACTTCAGAAACTACCATTACATTAAGGATGGAAAAAGGACTGATTAGAGAAGAAACGAAGAGAAGAGAAGACCGCCTGAAAACTGGAGAAGTAAGGAAGATAGAAGACGAGTTGTCCGGCCAGAGAGAAGATCGACTAAAGAAACCAGAATGCAATACAACAGTATAAGAAAAGGAGAGAACTATGTTGCGAGGAAGGATAATAAAATTAACTATGGGTAACGAAGAACATAAAAAAGGGGAAATGAAACGTGTATAAAACCCATTTCTTAAAAAGAAGCTTTACTTAAGGACCTGATAGAAGAGGAAGAAGACAAAGATAATCCAGGAATATCCGTGTCTGTGACAAAAGCAGGTTTCATTGCGGTAGAATGAATTACCGGTTCCATTAATTTTTTTTAAGTCTTGGGTAAGGTGATAGGGAAATTTTCTAATCAAAGTATGTTAAAGAGACAGAACAATCTTTTCCTACAGCAGCCAAAATTGCAAGGGATTCTCAAAGAAAGTTTTGTGATAACTTGAAGGTCCAATATAACATGAAGCGGAGAAAAAGAATCCTTTTAAGATAGGGGATGAAGTCTATCTCAAGAGTGATAAACTCATATTTCTTTTCTTGCAGATCATCAAATTCCAGGGATAAAAAGGTTTTCCGGAAACATGCTATAGATAAACAAATCAGAGCAAATAATTTCGAGATGCAAGACAAAGTGACGGGGAGAGTTTAAGTTCATTGTAACCACTTAATACAATCCCACCAAAGGGACAAATTCGGTCAGGTATAAGAAGAACTTCACCAGTGATTATCGGCCACGACCAAGCAGCACCAAGATCCAATTTGAGGTATAATTTCCGGGAGAGACCAGAAGATAAGTTCGAAAGAAAACGGAAGATTACTCTCCAGAACATCGCGATGATCTAGATATTACCAGGAGGCTGAGTTTGGAGAGGATCAAAGATGGTGAACTATTTGTGAACTCGAGGTGATAGTGCAAAACAGAATGAGAGTGAAGAGGAAAGTAGAACAAAGTAAACAAAAAGAAAAAAAAGATGAAAATCTGAACTCAGAGTCAGCTCAAAATATAAACTAAGAACGAAATTTATGCTTTTATTTTCACCATACATTATTGGATGCAATTGAAAATACTGTTGGTGTTCCCGTCCCTAATCACCCAGTTGTCAGTTTTAACAGCCTATTTCTATAAATTTATTTCTCAAAATTGCTTCCATTATGCTAGAAGCAGAAGCATCAAACTTGGCTTAAACATTATACGACACAATAGAAACATACTGTTGGTGTCCCCGTCTCCAGAAATCAGAAACTAGAAGGAGTTGTATGAGATGTCGCTGGAAAGGTCGTGTCTAGGCTAGCTCAGACCCATCGAAACTCTTGATTGGTGTAGTGGTTGTGTTGTCAACCCTTTTGTTTAAAATTCAATTGCTCAAAATGCTTCCATTCCGTTACACCTATCTGCACCAAAATTGGCAAAAATATTATTTGACACAACAGAAAAATACCACCAAATTTTATTGGACTTGTATCAATGGTATATATTATAAGTCGTCGCGGCTCAACCAGCATTATGTTGGGATGCAGGATGAAAGAAATTATATACTCTCTGAATGGTTGTCGCAAAAGGGCAATTGTATTGTCTTCGGTTTTCTTCTGCTACCGGGTGAGAGCATAAATTGTACGGCGCGCTATTGGGAGCAGGGAATTTGTTAGAAAAGGCCCGTCAAACCGTCAAATAAAGGAAGCTCTGCCACGCCGTGTAAAGATGAGCTCTGCGAGATAGAAAATTTTCCAGGTTTCAGATGTTGTTCAGCAATTGAGAAAAAGACTTATGAAATTCGTCGCCCATGAAAAGGTTTAGATAAATCTTTGCTGTCGATTCGATGTGTCTGTTGGTAGGGAATACTTACTATCTGTCTGGAGATTTGGAATTCTAATTCGGGTCAAAATCACAATGAAGATAGAATGTTAAGTGAAAGTCGATGATAATCAATGGGCATCGGTTTGACAAATAACTTCCGAGACTGGGAAAATTGGGAATTAGCATCTACTTGCGTTTTGTTTAAGAGGTGAATAGTATATACTTGTCTGGCCATTTAAGAGTTTAAGTCCGGTATTGTTTAATGTGTTACTACTACAACAATAGGGATTAGATAAATCATGGCTATTTGGAGATGAAACCGCAATTAAGGGATCTTTTCTATCTATATGATTCTATTTTAATGTTTGGTCTTGTTGAAGTACAAGTAGAACGAAAGTTGATGCAAAAGTCAAGGGTTGATCAAAAAGTTTCGAGATTGAATTTGATAATCTACCGAACTGAAAATGAGAATTACTTTAGCAATTTTTTGCTGAGAATTAGATAAAAGACCCCTGCTATTTGAATATGCGTCCGAAATTGGAGTACTTTGATATTTATACACGAGTGTGTTTTCAATTTTGTTTCGCCTACGGATTCAAGGTAAAGTTAAAATCTGTTCAAAAAGTTCCTGAACTTAAAATAGAGAAGAAACAAGGTTCTTGGTATCTGTAGGTGCGTCAGCAACTAGAGGATCCTTGCTGTTTATGAGATTTTCTTAAATACTTTTTCGATTTTTGAATCAAGTTTTTAAAATGAAAGTTAACGGTTCGGATTTGACTAAAAAGCTTCAGGATTGAACTAGAGGAAGTAGATAAATCTCTGCTATCTGTAGATGCGTAGCAGTTAAGAGGATCGTTGGTATCTATAGCAGAAATTTCTAGTTTATAATCAACGAAACTGAAACAGTTGTAAATATGTTTCAAAGGCAGATTATCTTATTTCTTCTTCAATACTTTGCAGAGAAGTATTCTTGCGACACGTTATGAATTAGCTACAGTAATTGTCTCTTGCCATAAAGGGCCGAGAATGAAATCTGTTGTTTGGGTTGGCTATGGCGATGAAGCGTCTTTCAATTCCGAGTATTTGAAGATATTAGAATTGTTACTTAAGGTATTAGTTTACTTATTTTTGATTGAGCTTAAGAGAGAGACATTAAGGGGTGCCGAATACGGCAATTTTTATCTCAGTTCCAGTGATCTGCAGATGTACCAGGTGTATAAGCTTAAATCCACTGTTTTGTAGTCAGCAAAACACATGGTGTGTTCATAGAAAGCACAAGGCAAGTTATTCAAAGTACTTTCTCTCGCTAGCTACACATTTTGCCCACCTCTCGGGAAATTTGTGGATACCACGCTAAAAAAAGTCCTGCTCTTTCAAGGCAAACCACTCATCAAGCCATTTTCGGACGTCTGCATACGAATCGAAGTGCTGCTCAGCAAGGGCGTGGCCCATCGACGCAAACAGATGGTAGTCTGTAGGGGCCCGGTCTAGTGAATAAGCGGGATGGGGTAGCACCTCCCACTTAAGTGTCTCCACGTAGTTTTGGACCACTTTTGACGTGTGCGATGGGGCGTTGTCGTGGAGGAATATCAGCTTGTCATATCTTTGTTGATACTCCGGCCTTTTTCACACAGAGCACGGTGCACGTTGATCAGTTGTTGGTGGTAGTGGTGAGCATTAACAGTTTGACCCGGTTGCAACAGCTCAAAGTAGACGATACCCTGTTGATCCCACCAAACACACAGCATCGTCTTCCATCCGATGCGATTTGGTCTCGAGGAAGATGTTGATGGTTGGTCGGGATCAACCCACGATTTCTGGCGTTTCTTATTCGCGAAACATATCCACTTTTCATCGCCCGTCACAATCCGATGCAGGAACGACTTTCTTCTTTGTCTAGCGAGCAACATTTCGCATGTGTGTTGGTGTCTCTCCAGTTGCCGATCGGCCAATTCATGCGGCACCCATTTTCCGATCTTCTGAACCCTTCCCATGGCACGTAGACGCATGGAAATGGCTGCTTGAGTAACGCCCAATTGCTCGGCAAGCATTTGTTGCGATTGGGTATCGTCCTTGTCCAACAGCGCCTGCACTTGATGGTCCTCAAACTTCCTGGGCCGATTTTCACGCTTCTTGTCACTCAGGTCAAAATTGCCGTCTTTGAACCGACGAAACCAATCTCTGCACGTTGTTTCCGATAAAGCACTGTCACCATAGACCTTCACAAGCATTCGATGCGCGTCGACAGCCGATTTCTTCAAATGGAAGCAGAAAAGCAGAGCTTCCCGCATATGCTCTTTTTCTGGCACAAAACTAGCCATGCTTACCAACGGAACACTGTGTGTTGTTGCCTGCACTTGCTGATTATGTGCACTGATCGTGTTGCCAGAGGTCCAACTCATCCTCATGGTAGCCTTCAGGCGTGCCCATGGTAGCTTCATACGCTCACGAACGCCATCTATGGGCAAACAGCGGATTTAAGCTTATACACCTGGTATATAATTAAAGCTAAATAATATAATATTTATGCACCTTGAACCTTCATTATAATTGGAAAAATACTGATTATTTCCATCATTTAGAGATAATTCCGATAGCAAGATTTGAACTACGATTGTAATTAAGGAAAATTCTTTGTAGTGGTGTGAGTCCATAGGAATTTGAGTTATTTTTAAGCTACAAAAAAAAAAAACTTTTGTTTACGAAAAATGCACAAATGGTACTAGGCGTTATATAATTACTATGAAACCTCTCATTCGAGAACAGTACGTAATACTTTTATAATCTTAATAATTTGAATGATGAGGAAACCGCTTACTACTATAGTACGGTTGAGCAGCTCGTCCATCACTGGTTTATGATCTGACACCAAGCTCCGGCAAAACGATACACGAGTCGTGTGTAAAATGGAAGTCGCCAGTGGTGTACTGGGGTAAAATAGTACCAAGGCGTTTGATTCACGAATAGCTTTGACTATGTATATGATAAATACCGTGAACATTAATATATTAGTGTATATATATATATAACCAGTATATCAATGGTAAGGTACATACCAATGCAACTTCTACTACAACATTAATCAACCGTATTTGAGAGCAAAGGCCTAGTCAAGAAACAAATTTAATTATTTTCACTAAAATTATCCCGAAACTCATTAAACTGTTGTGTAAGTAGCCCTTAAGCGTAAGGCTAGCAGATGTCCCGATTTATTCTTTCACAGAATACAAAATGCCTAAATACTTTGTACATAAAAAAAAAACTATTTGAGAAAATAAATAAATTAAGAAAACAGGGCGCTTCCTGATGTCTAAAAAAAAAAAAAAGGTACCGGAACAGCTCCCTGGCTCCACAACATTCCTGGATATCACCCCATAGCCAACTATTGTTTTAGTTTTTTTAATTCAATTTTAACATTTTCTAACCTCTCTAAAAATTTGAATTTGGCGCCAACACAAATGAAACAAGTACCATCTTGTAGACCTTGAAAAAGTATTCAATTTTTAAAAAAGAAGGTCACCGTAGGTGTAAATCCGACCGAGATATCGCTAAACTATATAAAAAAAAAAACAATTTAATTAATTTTTAGGTTAGGGTAGCATCTCTTGAGCTGAAATTTGGTGGAGAGCCATCATTTGTGATGCTGAATATGATAGTATTTTTTTTTTTTAAATCACGATTCCTTCCAAGGCACTTTTCACTCTTTACCCTGCTAGGCCCTTTGGATGCAATAGCATGCAAAACTAGGCAAAGCAGAGAAATTTAAACACGCAAAGAGAAATGAGACGATGTATACCAGTAATACAGTCATAAAGAGAAGCTTTTATAGAGAGTAACAAGAGAGGACGGGAGGGAGAGCAAGATAAAGTAAGAAAGAAAGAAAGAAAGAGAGAGAGAGAAATTTGAGCAAGAGAAATGTAACAAAGGAAATGAGGAGCTAAAATCAATACTTACGTTCTTCCAGAAATCTAACATGACATATTTATAGTATTTTGTATAAGAGATTAAAATACAGAGGCGTATGGCTTCGAAACCTATCGGCTCCTATCAAAATTCTGTCTACATTTTATGCTCAGACTACAAATTCGTGAAACACTTCAACTTGGGGATTTGTGACATATCATGAATGAGAAATATCGATGATCGAATAGGTAGGCCTAGTATTAGGAAGTAATTAATTCTTGAATGAAAGAATTTCAGAATGACAAAATTTTGGAAATTAGGAATTTCGCAATTGTAAAAAGTGAGAATCCCATAATCAAATTTGTGAAACGTGACATAAAAAATTGACAGAGTTGTAGGAAAGAAACCATGTAAATCCGCACTTTCACTAATTGAGTAATGGAAGTAAATTCGAAAACGTTCATTGCCATTTTCTGTTTAAGTGTGTTCAAAAATTTGCTGCATCGAGACTCCGGGTTTTGGAATATCCCGAACTTAATACAACATTTTCAACGGATATGAGTATCATTGTCATTGAACACCGGAAATTCACGTTTCTTCAGAATGAGTTTGTAAGTGTGTTCATGTTAGCTCAGTGGTAGAGCGAGGGATTCCCAATCGTCAGGTCTTGAGTTCAACTCCAATAGAGACTTCTTCTATTTTTATTAGTAGAATTCCACAAAAATATGATACAAGGAGTGGTTGCTAGGAGAAAAATTTTCAGAAAAGTTTAGATAGCCCAAAAAACGGCTGTTTTAGGAATTGGGATGGGGACACTAATATTGTGTCCGAGACCCTTCTGCATTTATTACACGTTCCATTCTTCCGGGCATGGAATCTATTAGATAGTTGACAAATCTATCTCCTTCCCCTACCTCCAGCCATGCCTCGTAAACAAGGCCCCACAGGTCATCCCGAGTTCTTGGTGGATCTGCCTCAGGCCAAGTGTCCCTTAGAGTACGCTTCAGGGCCTTTTTATGCACGCGGCATTTGTCGTGTCGTCGCGCCCTGTAAAACATGTTGTCGTGTTCTAGAGATCGCCCGGCGGCAAATGTCGTTCAACTTGCTCTAAGTACGTGGAGCTTTATGAGTCCCCTTTATGCACGACGACATTTGCCGTTTGCCTCGGCTGTCTATAAATCAGTGTTGCCAAGCGATGGTTGGAGTTCCGTCGCGTGAAAGTTCATTCAAGTGAGATCATTGGCGAGTTATAACGAGAAATGATACTGAACGATTCATAGACGAAATAAATAAATAAAAAGAAGAGCATCATGTGAAGATTGGTAAGTTGACATTGGTTCGTCGCTGTTGTTTCGTATTATTTACTTAGGATACATAGACTTCACGACTTAAAAAAAAAATAATGGAAAATACATATACACTGTTTATGACTTTATAATGCTGTTTGAAAATCCTTTCCGCGTATTGATATAGTTCATACTTGCTGATCCAAATCACAAATTTGCGCGTTCCGTAATATTGTGTGAACATACAAACTTTCAATGCATGTAATGTTAGAAAAGAACTCCGAAGAGGGAGTTGACACCTGCCAACTGTGGGTAGAAGCGGAGATAAGAAAACTACTAGAAGACTGTTTCAAGGCTGCCCTGCGGTGCGAAATGAAGATCTTTACAAGCGACACACATGCGAACCATTCCTGAACCACACGGAAAGTATGTATTGGGCACTGGTCTTGCTGTAACTGAATAACACCATGAGGCTGAATGAAGTACTCGTACTAATTGCACCATGATGTTACTCATGATGTGCAAGTACTGAGCACTGTCCAGGTGTCCTTCAATTCTGTGAGGCTCTCCTGCACCGCGACTGGAAATCCAACCCCAACATGAAACAGATACATGACCACTGCAATTGCAGGCAGCCACATGTCAAGGGACATATCGGGAGCCCCTCGGACGATACGCAAAAGGGCGCCCCTCATTCGATGTTTTGAATATGGATTAATTTGAGAAAGCTACGTTTTCCCAGTTGCGATCCACATTCGCATGTGCAAATGCAAGACGGTAAATTTTGTGTTCGTCTGAGTTTTTTCTTCACGGCAGCAACACGGCCACGTAATCCAGCATGACGAAGCTTTCGGAGAGCTTCTGCGTACTACCTGGAAAGTGGGAAGCTTCCCTTAGCTGTCTAGACGTCCTTAGTGGGTCTAACTGGGCTTCGTTTCCTAATCTCGCATCTTCGGCCTCGGTAGACACATGAGGACGACCAGGAGATTGTAAATTACCAGTCTGACCTGTAGTACGATATTGCCGAATCCATCGCGTGGCTGTAGCGGCCGGCATACCCATTCGTCTCCCAGCTGCAGTATAGCCCTCTAACTCCCATAAAGTAATTACAGCTGGTAACTGGCATGTGATTGGTTACTTGCAGGACACGCCCCTTGTGGGGAACGATTTGGTCAACATTCGCGTAAGGAATATAATAGCATAGTTTTCATAAATAAGAAAAGCTGTTTTAATAAACAAACTTAATTGTTATACAACCTTTATATGTATACAATATATATATTTTGGATTTAAACCTAGAAAAAGCATCCACACACAGGCTTGTTCTGTTCGAAGACAACTGCGTAGACTGAAATGAATATAATTCCTTACGCAAACAGTAAAACTATTACTAAAATAAAACAATCTAATCTTCCTTATCTAATATCACTAATGTATAAAATGGTCCACTTAGCGTGACTCAATCTGCAAGTGTTTTACTAAGACAAATCTTGGCAACGTTTCTTTAGCTGTGAAAGTAGTAGCGGGGATGCGTCGTTGGACCAACACTTCGTACGACCAACAGCCTCTCAAGCAGCAAGAACCGGCGTACGACCAACACCCCAGGGCAAAAATCTGTGTTGGTCCAACGCCGGTACTTCGAAGTGTTGGTCTCATGCCGGTGTTGGTCCAACGCAGTGTTGGTTCTACGCAGGTGCTCAAAAAAATAATTTAAGATCATATTTTTTATTATATTTTTAGGTTTTATATATCTGGGGCGTTGTCAATTTTATTGTTGGTCCAACGCCGTGTTGGTTCAACGCCGTGTTGGTCAAACGCCGTGTTGGTTTAACGCCGTGTTGGTTTAACGCCGTGTTGGTTTAACGCCGTGTTGGTTAAACACCGTGTTGGTTTAACGCCGTGTTGGTCCAACGCTGTGTTGGTTGAACTGCGTTAGACCAACACGGCGTTAGACCAACACTAATAACCGGCATATGACCAATGGCCTTACCAGCAGAGACATACTGGTAGAAACTAAATATTTTGCACAATGTAAAATGTAGCATTCTTGTAGAAACGTTCTTGTAGAAACATCTCAAAATTCACGTTAATTTTTTAGAAAAAAAAATTAGCTTTTTACGCTATGGTCTTGCTGAGAACATTTACAAGTGTCGTTTTTTAAGTGATTCTTGGAGAGGGGCTGACTTATGCAAGTAGCATAGATAGCATCGGAGCATTTATTCGGTACTATTTGCAATTAATTTGACGCTCATTGGCATTCTAAAAAATATATTGATTGTTTATAACGCTTCCCTTTTATTACTCCTCTTTTCCACCGTTTAGGAGGTGCGTTGCCAAAATAAGTTACAGATTTAAAACATTCATATTTTCTTAACACTAATAACAAATTTCATATTATTTGTGTAAAAAAATAGCTTCTGTCAATATGTCTCTGGTAATTGCATTTATCATGGAGTTCTCTTTAAGTGACATTAGAAGGGGATTTTAGCTTTTATACCAGTCGCCGGTATTACCACCCAAGAAAATGGCGGAGCACCCTCCTAGAAAGGTCCTGTAGGTTATGAAAATTTTGTTATTATTCTCCAGAGCATGTAAACTGGATACATGCTGTGACATCGCTTGAGGTGCGAGAATTTTAAGATAACATTTTATAAACCATGTATTACCATATTACATTTGAACATTAATTTGTATATATTCTTACCTACCTCCTTTCATACAGAATGTTTGTGTACTATTTTTAAACATTCCAATTGTCCAACATCCCTGCTCTTGTCTCCCCTTCTCTATATCAATCACTTCTTTTTTATATCCCTATCGTAGCCTCTGTCCCCTACCCTGTGTATTATAAGAATTATAAATATCGTAACTATTGGTGAATAAAAGTACAGAAAGACGAGTTGCAAATATAAATAACGTAGTTCGTCTTCAGTATCGGACATCTTCCTGTCATCCAGTCTGAATAGAGAATTTAATGTTATCCGTCACAAATATAAACGCATAAAATACATCCTGAGCATTGGATTACACTGGAAGTGGACAAACGAGTTTAAATATTTGCTCTAGAGTCTACCTATCAACACTAAGTAGTCATTCCATTATTACGTAGAGCTTGATGGTAAGCGCGTAATTTGAGTTCACGTTTTAGCCATTAACAAAGTATTTTTCAAATGGAGATAGTCTTGGGATTTAGATGTTTCTTTGTCAGATTGCGTGTTGTTATAAACAGAGTAACATGGAGTTTTGTTTCGTCATAAGCGTTTGTCTTTTCCGATCGGGAATACTTAAAAGGGATTCTATTATCGTCTAATGTCATGTTGATTGAAATCATTTCTATTTACAAAACGGATCTCCGTTCCTTAACAAGTTACTGTTTAAGAAGTTTTGATTGAATTGTACGTAAAACGTATTAATCTTAATCTTCCTTATATATTGGTATGTTTAAATACAGCGATTACTCTTGGTGATCTATCTATCTATTATTTATTTGATCTTCGATTTAAGTTATATCTCTTTGCAATAACTATTCAACACTAACAAAGCTTCTTTTTATATACATAGAATATAGCAATCATAGAGAAAGTATTTAAGTACAATCAAAAACGAAGTAATGGAAGAAATATAAAGTCAGTTGCCTCGGCCAACATATGTTTCTTTTCAGACCAGCAACTCCTAACCTAGCGATTAATATGAAGGAAGTTGAAATTGAAACTATACAGAACTGTTAGACTTGTCGTCTATTGGATCCGTAGTCGGACAACTAGCTAGTCATCCGTATAAGGACGACCAAAGTCTCAGACTAAATCCCATTCGAATGGGACTAGTTGCTAGTCTGATGAAGTCTGCTGTAATGTACGGTCTCGCATTACTTTTCATATTTTGAGATTAGCCGTACGTATACGGACGACTACCGACTACCAGTTAGTCGTACGAATGGATGGCCGGTCTTATTCTGCAATAATATTTTATGGTTGTAAAAGCTGGAGTATGACCCTAGCAGATAAACATAAATTACGTGCTTAAATAACATCTAGCCTCACATGCCGTACACATATAATTTGAACAAGAATCAAACTTTAAGGCCCCGATGTTAGAAACACAATTTATCATTCGCATATGATATCGAGGGCTCCTCGATATGAGCGCCACAATGCAAAATACAATCATTTTTCAACTACGGCAACTTCATTACGACTTACAATATCTATTTGAAATTTTCAGGAAATGTCTTGAGTTGCATGTTTGATTACAGTATGAATTGAAAATATTAAAATTCGATCATGATTTTGAATTATGGTGGATTAAATTTGCATAATTGAGTCCGAAATTTTAGGGAGAATTTTGAACAAACTATTTAGTAACCATACAAAATAAATCCATACGGTAGTAAAGCAATATTTATTCTTTATGAAGAGACAATTACTTTTGTTGTAGTGATTGTATATTCTAAGTACTCAACGATTAAACATAACATTAAATTCGCAATCAATATTTTTTCCAACTTTGCGTTTCGAACATCTGCAGTGATTGATGAGTATGAGGGAGGAGAAACTTTCCTCTTCTTCAGATGATTTACAACCCTAGCGAAGGGAAAGCTTCCTTCTTCCCCCTCGTCGTGACCTTCCGAAGGAATTTTACCCTTCTACTTCCTCTCTGTTTTTATCTTCAAGGTTAGGTCATATCCAAGTTTTTCTTGTTCTGGTGTGTGTTTTGCGAGAAAGAATTTGGATTTTGGAACTAAAAAGAGCATCTCTGTATTTAGAAAAAGCAGTATTGCAGCAGCAAGTAGCAGTAAGCAACTTAAAACTATGTAGTTACAGGCTAATTAACCTACTACTTTATTATCATTAGTAAATGTGGTAGGTTTATTAGCCTCTAACTAAATAAGATTAAACTAATAATTCTTACAGCTTTTTAGGTAGATTTCGAATCTAGATATTGAGATCGGTACCATGTAATATATATAATATCATATTCAGCCGTTTTCTATCCACTGCTGGATGAAGGCCTCCCCCTTTTCTTTCCACATATCTCGGTCTCCTGATATCCTCATCCATGTAGCTCCTGAAAAAAGCTTGATTTCATCTACCCATCTTACATTTGGACGTCGTCTCGGTCGTTTCTTTTCTCTAGGAATCCACTGTAGTACATTTGTCCTCCACCTTCCATCTGTTCGTCTAGCTATGTGACCGGCCCATCTCCACTTCATCTTCTTCGCAGTCTTGATTACATCCTCTACCTTTGTTTGTGCGCGAATCCATTCATTTCTCTTCCTATCCCTCCTGGTTATTCCTAGCATGCATCTCTCCATTGCTCTTTGTGTGACTCT